>CANNZV010002384.1:0-101011 GCA_947561585.1 Caprella mutica
ATGGCACATTGTATTTGTTTCCATATGCTTTTAAAGATTTTAATAACCAATACACCACAATTTTACTTGAGAGTTACTAATTTAAAGACCAAAGAAAAAGAATGTACGCCGTTTGTTTTGATTGCCAGGTAGGTATAATCAATTCAATATTTAGGTATCTAATTAGCTAAAGAGAGAAAAACCACAACTAATTAGATAAATTTCTATTTACCTAAAGTAAACAGCTTAAATTAAGACCTAACATGCAATGTTTGTTTATTATCAAAACAAAGAGTGCACAATCTTTTTCTTCAGCGTCAGATTAGTGTTTCGTACAATTGGTACACAAAGCATCATAAACTTACAAAGAATAAAAAAAATATATTGATTAATATTCAGATTAATGATCAAAATTCTTAGTTCTACAATATTATGTTATAAACTTAGTTTTTTTTTCTGAGTCTAAAAGGCCCATGTGAACCGATTGTGATGCAATTGTGATTCGAAAATTTAAAATGTAGGCACCGCACTTAAAATAATATTCCAAATCACTCTTCTTGCATTTTATTTTATCATTCTAGACTTAGAGGGATAAACTCAATGTAAATGGTTCTACTTTAAATAATAAACAAAGCATGTACTGGTCATTTCAACTATCCATAACCTGACGTCACGTTCATATTGAGGTGGGTAGAGGATGACGTCACGTTCATATGAGGTGGGTAGAGAATGACGTCACGAGACCACACGTCAATACTACCTATGTATTACCGTGACGCAACACTGCACTTTTTACTGCATATGATGCATGCTAATACCTCTTCTCACCTGCACTTTAAGTGCTATATTTAGATATTTGGCTCAGTGTCAGCTTTTCCTGATTGTAAAGGCGATGCAATACTAGAGAAATAATAAACAAATCGAAACAAAGAGAGGTAGGTACAGTCAAAGAAAAGTGCAACAGTGAGGATATTTTCACAGCTTACTTATGTCACATTTGCTAAAGGAAACTTTACTAATTGCAATGTTTGTATATATTTTAAAAGTGGTCTAAGTACACGACGATAAAATTTATAAGGTTTGAAAGTAATAGAAAATTAGAAAAGTGTGATTTGGGAAATCAACATTCTCTTCATATTTGAATAAATTAATTATTTTAGAATTCTAATTTATATGTACTTCTATATTTCATAAAGCATCTACATGTATAATAGCCATTATTTATTATACATGAAGCATATCGTGACGGGTTAATTGCGCCTGACGTAGACATATCTTCCAAGGTGGGTTTTACGTGGTATTTACATGGGTTTGCTATGTAAACTAGTGCGTGGGACATCTAAACAAAATCTTCGAAACCTAGTAGATTGTTTGCGTGTTATTTTGTATTTGATAATAATACGTCATATTGATTCAAATTCAAACTTTGATTCATTACGAATTTAAGACTACCTATAATTATTTGAAAAGAATTTGCATCAATAATAAGTTTACTTATTTAGTAAATATAGAGGGAGGTCATTAATTGATTTCCAGACAATAATTAACTATTTTTAAAATCAAATTTCTACCTCATCAAATTATGAAATTCAATCACTTTTTGACAGAGATCTCATTACCGTGGTTACAGTTAGCTGTACACGATATCAATATAAGAGCATTTTCAACTTTGACCTTACAGAAAATAATATATCTCCCACTATAAAGTGGTAATTCAGTTCGCTGTACGATGGAGTTCAGTCAGAGATTAGTTAGAAAGACATTTTAACTAACTATTGTTCTTTATTTCAGTTGCAAAGATGGTTGTCACCTCCCGCATGCTCGCTGCCCACACCAGCGGTTACTCCATGGATGTCAAGGCTAGATTCTGGAGCAACTACTACAGGTCTTTGAAAGGTATGGACAAATTATTAAAAGTTATTTATACACTCAAATTGATTATAGGTTACTTGTGTAGATGATATATATCAATGAATTATAATGAAATATTACAAGTATAGCTCCATCCTGCTCATGATCATCTAACCTGAATGATAATTCATTCATATCTCACTAGTAGCTACTCATTCCTGTACGTTCAACCCATCACACCCCTAACATCAGTCTCGTAGCTACTCATTCCTGTACGTTCAACCCATCACACCCCTAACATCAGTCTCGTAGCTACTCATTCCTGTACGTTCAACCCATCACACCCCTAACATCAGTCTCGTAGCTACTCATTCCTGTACGTTCAACCCATCACACCATATAACATCAGGCTTATCACCCTTGGAATCCTATTGCGATGGTAGATGTGCGCTCAGAAGAACCGAGGCTCCGCGCCTCCGAGACGTATCGAACCCCTGGTGGTACGACGTACCTGGCCTCCGACCGGGCCAGCTGCCCCAGAACTTCAAACCCAGTCTCTCTAAATCCGACTTCGCCGTTCGCCCATCCTTCCTCTCTCCTGTGAAGCGGGACTACCTGTGGGGGCGACACCCGATGAGACCACGACGTGAGTGTTGGGATGGGGTGCATGCTGTTAAAAATATATATATCCTAGATACAAATTAATAGATTCAGACACATTTCGAAGTAGAATTCGAAAGACAGACTATCAATAAATGATATTCTAAAAGTAAAACATTCAAATCCCTCATCGAGAATCGCATTCCGGAAAACCAGTGAGTAAACCAGCCAAATAAAAAAAAAATCTTAATTGTAAGAAAAAAGTCCGATATTATGTACCTGATGAGGAAAATTGAATTGTTGTTCATTAAAATAATGTATTTAATTTCTTGCTAGTCTGACTTTCTATTGTTACTTTGAGGTGTCCCTAAATCTTAAAAATGTGTAATCTGATGATTTACTTGATCGAATAATCTTCTATGATGAAAAATCATGAGAAATGCACACTAATTCTTCTCTGCAAGCAAATATAACTAATATTTATAGTTAATATTAGAATTAACCAGTAATTTTTCTTTTTGTTTCAGGTTTGTTGTAGATGCACATAATTGGTCTGGAGGATTTAGTTTAAGATATTCTGGTTAAGTTATCACTAAGATTGAATTAATTCTTATTTTGTGAAAAAAAATGCATTGGTTATCATTTTAGCCTAAAATTACAGCCTTGGTTGACATTTTAGTATAAAATGACAGTATTATATACGAGGTTGAAAATATAGCAATAGATTTTACATGGTTTTTCTAATGTTGAATTTAAAAGTAGGTGTTCTCATGTTAGAAAAAATTATAATATTGATATAAATATATCGGAATTTATGATTATTAGGTTTAAATTCATAAACAAATTAATATCGAGTGAGAGTTATTTGAAACTTTTTTATGAGAGAATGGTTCCTAATTTGAAATAGTTATATTTTTAATACAAATATCTGAATTGAGAGAGTTGTTTTATTCATTTCCCTCCATTAGTAATACGTAATAGTAGATATGATATACCAGTAAACATTACAATGTTGGGCCAACGTTGGCCTAATTCATAACGAAACCTACGGGCCAACGTTGTCCAGCCGATCTCATGACCAGCAAAGGCCCGACGTTGGCCCACATCACGGGTTGGCCCAATATCGCCAATGCCCGATCGTGCCTTTACTTTGCCGACATTGGTCTTCTTTTATTTTTACCATGTTAGTAATTTTTATGACAATATATGCTGTTCAACAACGAAATCTTAAATTTTTGTGTTAGGTAGACTCGTAGACTTCATTAACAATACTTAGAAGTGACTGTGAGTTTTTGAAAATACTTAGAAGTGACCACGAGTATTGAAAATACTTAGAAGTGACCACGAGTATTGAAAATACTTAGAAGCGACTGTGAGTTTTGAAAATACTTAGAAGTGACCACGAGTATTGAAAATACTTAGAAGTGACCACGAGTATTGAAAATACTTAGAAGTGACCACGAGTATTGAAAATACTTAGAAGTGACCACGAGTATTGAAAATACTTAGAAGTGACCACGAGTATTGAAAATACTTAGATGTGACCACGAATATTGAAAATACTTAGAAGTGACCACGAGTATTGAAAATACTTAGAAGTGACCACGAATATTGAAAATACTTAGAAGTGACAACGAGTATTGAAAATACTTAGAAGTGACCACGAGTATTAAAAATACTTAGAAGTGACCACGAGTATTGAAAATACTTAGAAGTGACCACGAGTATTGAAAATACTTAGAAGTGACCGCGAGTAAGATGAATGAAGTAGCACAGAGCGTTTCAATTTGTTTTTAAATAAGAAATATCCAAGCCTATAATTCAGTTGAATATGCCTTTACATGGTATTTAACTTAAAGAAAATTGTGCTTTTATCACGTATTACACTCTATTCACTTATAATATTCAACTTGATAGCCTTCAAACTCTCCAGTGGACTAAAGATAGAGTTAGAAGTGTCAGGTTTAAATGGTTAAGAATTGATCAAATATTAATTTCTCATGCATCTGTTGATGTACAAAATAAAAGATCAGCAACATAAGCTCATAGAGCTCTATGCATATATGGCTGCCCTGACTGCACATAGGGCCACAATATATAAAACTTCACAATTTCACAAGTAGATTATAGGGTTATTACTTGATTATACTTCAACTGATTTTACATGGATCCATTTTGTACAACATACTGAAATACATAAAGTTTATCTAGGTACTGGAAGCTAACCAAACATAAGGTTTATTGACATATTCTATCTATTTCCTTGGCCGCACCTATATAATTTACACTATGACAGTATACTCTGTGTGACGTCATTTGTTTACATCGTTTATGAAGAGTGGATCAAGTTGACCGTCAATGAATTTGAAACTTAGTATACTTTTCTATTTATTTACTATGGCTAGACTCGTAGGGTTCATTTACAGTCATCTCTTCATTTTCCTCTTAGACTTTTGTGTTAGGTAGACTCGTTTTTCGGAGTAGCTTTTCTGCACCCATTAGGTTGTCATTAACTGGTGATAGGTGACTTTGTTCATGGAGTCACTTTCTTTTCTGACTACTTTTTCTAGTCCCTTGTATTTAATTTCCTTTTGACGTCAGCGATATGGCCTTTGGTTCCGAAGCAGACGTCAAACCCCCACTGAATTAATTTGCATGAAAGTATTGTAAATGAATCCTGCAACAGATTTAAATGATTATAAAAACAAAATTAGGTATATCTCTTTTTCTTTTATCAAAACTACAAAATGTCAATAAATGGAATATTTTTTTATTTTATTAATTAATTATTGAACAATTAATTAATAACTAATTGAACTGCAAGTTCCAATTCTATTTCAAAAAATTATATTAATATATTTACTTCACTAAAACTTAATGTTCACAAATATGAACTAAATTTTAGGTACTAAAATAACCACCACTAGATAGCACACTTGTAGTAACAGTAAGTAACGTTTAGTAACAATAAGTAACTTGTAGTAACAGTAAGTAACGTTTAGTAACATTAAGTAACTTGTAGTAACAGTAAGTAACGTTTAGTAACATTAAGTAACTTGTAGTAACAGTAAGTAACGTTTAGTAACAATAAGTAACTTGTAGTAACAGTAAGTAACGTTTAGTAACATTAAGTAACTTGTAGTAACAGTAAGTAACGTTTAGTAACATTAAGTAACTTGTAGTAACAGTAAGTAACGTTTAGTAACAATAAGTAACTTGTAGTAACAGTAAGTAACGTTTAGTAACATTAAGTAACTTGTAGTAACAGTAAGTAACTTTTTGTAACATTAAGTAACTTTTAGTAACGTTTGGAGACTTTGTATAGCATTTAGTAACTTCAAGTAATGTTCACTAATTTTCAGTAACATAAATTTACATTTAGTAAAATAATATTGTTGAATATTCATAGTATTCCAAACGAATAAATATTAACTCTTTTTTTTCAGTATAAGTACGTTTAATTAAAATATCAAGTAAAAAGAATTTATTAGTAAATTGATTGTGAAAAATTTAGGGATTTTTTTTTAGTAATTTTAGTGAAAAAAAACTTTCCAGAAAACTTAAACTATATGATAAAATATTATAATATTCACATTATTATCATATAGTATTAATAACAACTATAAAAAATAGAACAGAATAAAACACTAATTATATGTTCATCATCTAGATGGGGTAAGTTACAAGTTATGGGACACTTCTACATTATCGATCATAAATAAAGAAAAAGAATGTTATTATCATTATTTAATTTTCATTTCTGTTGTTATTCATGATAACAATTAATACTCTTTACATACTTTCTTATTACATGTTCGAAAATATAGAACTGTTCGATAATTCGGAACTTACCATACATTATAGGCATACACACTTTGGTGTCTTAGGGGCCGTACACACGCAGGGTTTTTCCAGTCTTTCCACCAGACTTTTTTTTTCTTATATGATTCTAAAGTCTCGAGGGAAAAGTCTGGTGGAAAGACTGGAAAAAGTCTACGTGTGTACGGCCCTGTAGTAATACTTGTTTGGATATTTTCTCTACTTCTAGAAACGTCTGGCAGTGTCACCACTGGTCAGACACTCTGAAGGCCCCCACACACTACACGCCCCACGAGCCGAGCCTTAGCAAACAAGCTGAGCCCCGAGCTAGTTCGTGTAGTGTGTGGGCATCTTCGAGCCGAGCCAAGAGCCGCGCAATCAGGCTCGTGTCTCGGCTCGTGCTGATCTATCACTTCCAGATATTTGGCCTGGCTTGCAGCTCGGCTAGGGTAGTGAGTGGTAGTGAAATAGCGCGAACCGAGTCTGTGGTCAGCTTAGTGCATAATGAATTTTTCTTTTTCAAAAAGTGTTCAATGTATCCTTCCTTCTTATAAATGGGGTCACCATTGATAGCTATTCCAAGTGCGTTGATTCATCCATTCTTAAGTAATTAGCGTACACACAGAGAACGGTTTTGTTGATACAACAAAAAAAAGTAGGTTTTTGGTTGTATCAACAAAATAAATTAGTCAGCTATGAGCCATCAAAATAATTTTGTTACAGTAAATATATATTTTTGTTAAAGTTTTTTTGTTATAGTTACACTAGAATTTTTAAGGTAACAGTAACTAGAGCATATTAGTTATAGTAACATTACAATACTGTTATTTCAAAAAATGTATTTTGTTATGTCAACAAATAGTATAATTAAAGCAACACAAATAATTTTTTGTAGTAACAAAATCATTTTGTTATTTTAACTGAAAAATAGATTATGCTGCTTTAATTACTATTTCTTATTATATTTCATATATTGTATATGTAAATTTGGCTGTATATCAATTAGTTTAATGTTACAAGTTGTTATATACAAATTAAATGGGAATAAATGAACATAGAAATGCAGAGGTACAATCAGGACTCGAACCGACGATCTCCAAACTCCAGTCTGCGGCGCTAACCTCTCAGCCATCCTGGACATGGTAGAAGTAAGATTGGAATGAACTATAACTAATATGAAAACATGCATGCCTTTTATAGTTATTATAAATAAATATTATTTAATATTCTATTGATTTCGTATCTTTTCTTTTTTATAATGACAAGCAATAGAACATTTAAATTGAATATTTTTAAAATAGCTATCTATTAATATTTATCAATTCCCTCCTACCTACCTAGTTTCTTACTAGGTGTTATCAATCAATACCTACATAGATACCTACTAGTGTGTATCATTACTTACGTAGTTATGATACGTAAATAAGGCTTTGGAATGAACTTGCTGCAATATGTATCAATATTTTTACCATTTAGATTTGCACCAAGACACAATGCATTACTTTTTCCCGCGTAAAACAGACGAGGGACATCACGCGTGGTACATATGTGGGAATATCGATGCAAAATAGCACTCAAGAAACACGTATAAATTTATATATATATTGATTCTGTACGAACAATGAATACATATTGTGGTAACTTGAAATTTATATGAAGCCTAATAACAAAAAGAAATAGCAGATAATTATTACTAATGACAATATAATATTGTTAATAGTAAAAAATTTATCAACAAAAATATAATATTGTTGTAGCAAAATTATTATTTATAAAGACAAAGGTATTTTGTTAAACAACAATGTTATATTTTAACTAAATTTTTCAATTTACTACTACAAAAACATTTTGTTATAAATAAAAAAACATTTAACAATATTTTATTGTTATCATAGCAATATTTAAGTTAATATGAACAAACCTTTTTTAGTAACCTTAACAATATTCCATAACAAAAATTGTACTGTTAACTTAAAAATATATTTTGTTGTAGTGAAGAAATCTTTGAACAATATTTTATTGCTGATTTAACTCAATTGATGGTTAATATAACAAAATTTTCCCATTACCATAACCAAATGTTTTCGACAAAATACGTTTTGTAAATTTAACAAAACCGTTCTCTGTGTGTAGCCTCGAGGTTCTAGTCTCAATTCCTGAGTTAACTGGCCATGAGACAGTTCTCCCCTCTTCAACAGCCAAGACTTGCACCATTTAGACCTTTTTCGAGGTTGTTTAGCACTTAAGAAAATTGTAATCTCGAATATACCATCTGAATTGGAGAAGTCATGCAAATTAATGTACGGGGAGGCAGAAAGCCCGAGCCGAGAAAAGCAGGCTCGCGCGAGCCAGAGGCCCTGCTCGCGCCTCGGCTCGTGTAGTGTGTGGGAGCCTTTAGATTTTTGATATGAAACCGTTATGTAGTTTGTTGTATCCGCTAGTTTGTTTTAGTGTACACTTCATGATTGTCTATTGACCTGGCAGAGGGGCTCGTGATGGTACGCCTTCTAGCCCCCCCCCCATGTATTTGATGTTATATCAGAAATAAACTGCGAAAGTGTCGGACCAATAGATAGTAACTAGTTGATCTACTATGCTGGTAGCAGAATATCACCACTTTGTCGAAAAAGGATTGACCCTTGCCTTCCAACATAGTGTTTGTTTTGTAATATAGTTATTTTATGAATATCAATAGTATCAAAATTTGATATATAGATATTGATAACTGTGACTATTTCTGATACTTAGTTATACTGTGACTATTTCTGATAGCCATCGATGGGTTTGAAGACTGAGTATTTGTGTAGTTGATGGTCCCCGTAACCGTAAAGTAGTTTTCCGTTACCGTGGTGGTCGTAGTATGGATACCGGTACATTGGTCTGAAAAAAAAAATTAAATTAATATAGAGAATGAAATCAATTTATACCCCACACTAATAAAAAAAAATGATTGGTGTTTATTAATATAATTTATATATTAGTAAAAAATAACATATTTATCTTTGTCTGTCTGTCTGTAACGCATTGAGTAATATTCAGTAATTGGGCAAAATATATTAAAAAGTGGATACTAATTCTTATATGGTTGCAATAAATGATTACGCTAACTGTATTAGAAATAAATTGAAATATGCAGTGTTAGAGTTTCTGAACTCTTAAAATCCTCTGCCATTAACTTTATATGCTCTATAGCTATAATATTATCGTCATTATTCAGTTAATAACTTTAGCTAAATCTGAGGGGACAAACCAGGAGTGTGGATAGGTAAATTACACAAAAATTTAAACTATTGAGAATATAATATTCTTACAGGCAAGTACACTAGTACTGAAATATTAGCTGCTTCTGTCTGTCTGTCACACTAATAGAGACTAACTATAATAAGCAGCTGATAGCATGGATAGGAAATTATTTTGATATCAGTTCAATTAATAGTTTCAGTCACTAAATTATATATCATTCTATTTCTACTTCAGCTCCAATAGAAATATTGGAGTCAAAGCGGAGTGAGTTAATAATTATTACATAAATTGAACTATCGTCAGTGTCATTGAAATTATTGATGTAAGGTACTGTAAATTAAATATTCATTTTTTGATCATTAAAATATAGATGCAGTTAATATCATAAAATAAAAAAAACTTGCACTGTGACTTAATACCAAACTAATTTTCTTACTTATTATAATAAGGGTAAAGATATTCGTATATTTTGTCGAAAGGGGACTTCTTGAGTTTCGGGGGCCGGATTTCGTACGCATCCGTCCTTCTGTTGGAGGCCAATTTTGGTCTCCATTTTGGCCTCCACTTCTGACCTGCCGTCAGGATTGCCAACGACAGGAACAAGGCGGAGAAAATCACCAGGCGTACCATCTGGAAAAGGAAAAAAGATGAGGGAAAACTTTAAGGAATTTAAATTTCTTAAAATTATTTCTTTTTACAAAATGTATTTCTGATTTAAATAATTTTTTAAATAATTTTTTTAATTAATTATTTTAAAGATATTTTTAAAACTATTTTGTCAAAAAAATTTTTAAAATTAATTTATGAATATTTTTTTTTAAATATTATTTTAATTAAACATAAAATTTCATGATAATCATTTCATATTTTGAAATAACTATAATTTGAAAAATATATTTTTGTTACAATAAATACTTGATATAATAAATTAAATGATTTTGATATAATAAATTAAATGATACAACTTCATAATTAATTCAGTCGGGAGTTTTAGGGAAATCTTTTTACATTGCAGAATTTTTTTTTTATTCGTGGACCGATTGTTCTGAAATTTACACGCTGTATTTAACTTTCGAGAATGAGCACATTTAGTTCAAGTGACTTTTTCAATTTAAGCATTAGTTTTTAATTAGAAAAAGGAGATTTCATCGAGATGTTATATATTTTCTAGAATTAAAAAAAAAGAGGAATGAGGATATATTCAACAAAAACAAAGACAGTTATAAGATCCTTACAACATATGTAACAAAACCATGGAAAACTATTTTCAATTTTTTTTATCGTTTTCTTTGGATAAGCGATTTGGTGACTAACTAAAATTTTCAAAGAAACACAAATTTTTGGTTTTGAACTGTGATGTAGCAAACAAAATGTAGGTACTCTATTTAAAAAAAATTAAAAGTGAGATGTCCATTTTATCACAATGGATAAAGCTTGAATGTTTTTTTTTATTGTTCTGTCATCAACATATGATATAAATTCAAATTTTTACTGTGTGAAAAATTATGGTTTTTGACCCCTATCCGGCCCCCGTTGGACTCCCCAAGGGCAGTTCTAGTGCACGTATATACACATTTGGGAAAAGAAAAACAATTACCTAAAGATTCTTTTTCTAAAAAAATTCACCAAAATTGATGAGACGATCCTCTTTTAACGTTTTCTACCTACCTACCACAAAATCTAAGACCTCGTAGTTGAAGAGCATAACCCTAGCGCTATCCTCTAAAACTGCAAGTAGCGTTACAAAATATATATATACAATCGAAATTACAACAGTTCGGGGCTCAAGGGACGGTACTCTCTTCCTCTCCCAATCACCACAGACAGCTTCAGGATACGAGCCCCTGGGGGCTATAAGAATAATAAATATTTCAAAATAATGATTATATAATTTAATTAAATCATATATATTAAATTTCAATTAATTTTATCCCCCCACCCTAAGCTAACTAATATCCCCCCCCCCAAGCTAATAAGCTACCCCCCCCCCCCCTCTGCTGTAGAGGTACAACTCTTATCTTGAGGTCAGTACACGCGGCATGAGAGAGAAAGTGAAAGTGACGATAAGCAACTACGGCACAGTCAAGGTTACGGGGAAAGGAATGAGGAAAGGAATGGGGAAAGAGGAAGGGGGAAAGGGATGGGGATGGGGAAGGGGATGGAGAAAAGGAATGGAGAAAAGGAATGGAGATAGGAATGGAGAAAAGGAATGGAGATAGGAATGGAGATAGGAATGGGGGGAGGAATGAGGAAAGGAGATGGGGAAAAGAATTGAGAAAAGGAATGAGGAAAAGGAATGAGGGAAAGGAATGGGGAAGGACTGAGAAAAAGGATAGGAATTTGAAAATGGATAAAAAATGGACGGGGTGAATTTAATAAAGTAGGTATTTGGACAGAACAAAAATATTATTTTTTAGGTAATTCAATGCAGTTTTAAAATAAAAGTGTCATTTGATATATCCCTTCGGCTCAAGTTATGCGGTCTAGACTCTAGAGGAGTTGTTTAACAAAGATATTTAATACTATGAGAGTTAGCAATTTTTTTCCAAACATGTTACATGGAATGCATTTGGTGAGTGAGCACCTCCTGCTGTTCTTTCTAGACCAAATGGTTTTAAATGGTTAACTTTATAAATCTAGTGAGCTTTGGAAGTTTGGTATTCATTAACAGTCTTCAAATGGGTTGTTCTTTCTGTGACAAAGTAATGAGGATTCGAGGGTTCCTGTTGGTTTTGAGGGCAAATTAGAGGGAATTTCCCACTAGTGGTTGCGGACCAATAGAAATTGGAGAAATGAGAGCATAGGCATCTTTAGGGTTGATTAAAAGAATCTTCCGAGTATGTAAGCGGTTGATTTCTAGGAGAAAGGCCTGTTTTAAGTACCTCTCTCTAACTGTCTCACTGTTCACTAGAGTCTTAAGAATTTTAGGAACCTTCTGAATCAGACCGGAGGGAGTGTTTCCCTAACCCCGAACCTCGTTAGACAACCATCGTAAGACTTAGTCAATGAAGATATCCATCCAGCCTATATAGTGGTGGATAAGGATCTGTAGGAGTGCCAAGTTGTGCAGTTTCACGATCTACGCCAGTATCCTATAACCAGAGATTGTATCCTTTACGGCAGAGTCATCGCCAAGAAAGCAGATTTTGTATCCTTCATACGGCAGAGTCAGAGTCTAGAAGAGGATACGATGAGGGAACCAGCAACTGAAGCCGATTGAATAAGTTTCAAATGTTGCAGAACAGCCTTCCAATGAACAGTAGAAGTCTGAGCCATTATCTTAGTACCGTGATTTAGATGAGTTCTCGGCAAAGCCAATTAGCAGAGCTTCTGAAGGTGGTGAACCAGTACAGGTACTTTAGTAATATGTTTTTGAGAAATTTCCTGTCGCACACTATTCAGCAGATCCCACTTCTCCAGGATCATGTCTTCTCAGTGTTAGTGTTAAACCAATGTGTTTATTGATGAAAGCTGACATCCTCAAACTCTAAAGTTTGACTCCTTTTTTAAGTTAATTCATTGGACTCCTCCTTTGATTAATTGAATAATTTAACCTATGCTAATTTATTTATTTATGAGAGTATTATTAAACCATTAAATGAAGTGAAGAATGAATTATGTATTTGAGTGGTAACGTAAAAAGTAAATTAACAAATTTATTATTGTCCCTAGGGAGAATCGTAACCCACATAATTAAATGGCTGCTTGGGACTGTTTAATAACCACAATGCCAAGCAAACGAAAGAACTTAACTATTAAAACAATTGGAAATAGTATGAAGTACATGAATAATACATAAATTGCAATGTAAAGAAAGCTTAATGAAAAAAACCCCGGAGGGTAGACGACCATGATACAATATGTAACTGAAGGTTGT
Organism: Caprella mutica; assembly: GCA_947561585.1. NCBI lineage: Eukaryota > Metazoa > Arthropoda > Malacostraca > Amphipoda > Caprellidae > Caprella > Caprella mutica. Next base: position 13,370 of record CANNZV010002384.1, read on the forward strand.
AATCATAAAGGCTCGTTCACACATCAATGATTCAATGTCAGTGTAAAAATATAACGTTACTTAAAATTAAACGGACAAGTTCACACACGTCATGCTCTGTACCGCATCCTCTCAGTGCTAACTGATTTCTGTTAACAGGCCTTAAAACGGATCACATTTCCCAGCAAGTCAGTTAGATCGAAGAGTTAAGGGCCGTACATACGTAGGGCTTTTTAAGTCTTTATATAGAATTATTATTTATTTTAGTTGGTATCCATGATACCTGCAGGTATCATGGATACCAACTAAAATAAATTATAATTCTATCGTTTTTTCTTATATTCTCGTTGAAAAAGTAGAAGGAGCTTTGCAAAAAGTCTGGTGGAAAGAGTTAAAAAACCCTACGTGTGTACGGCCCTTTAGTAAGTCAAGTTTAGGAGCCTTGGGGCTGAAAACAGAGTGAAATATTCCCTCGCTTGACCGAAAGAATTAGTAGATGATTATATCCGTCCACTCTATCGGTGTGGATAGGACCTTAGACCAGTGACCGAATTCTTCCAAGCGACAAAAACAGTGCCCCGATAACAGAGATTGTATTCTGTAGGGCAGAGTCAGAGCCGTAGAAAAAGATAAACATACGAGTTCGAATCAAAAATCGAAGCAGATCAAGGCAGAACTCAGCAGAATTAATGTGATTTTGAAGAGTCCCCAGTTGCATCCAACTAGGCACTACCTACTTATATAGTGCTTCGTGTGATCAAAACATATGTTTTCCCGTACGTTCGCTCTTAATTTAATGATGTTAGATTAGGAATGAAAAAAAAAAATGACGATATTTTCTATTTCTTGTAATACAACCACCATTTGTTAATAATAATGTGCTCAGTGAAGCGTCAAAACAACCACCATTTGTTGTCAATAAAATGCTCAATGAAGGGTTAAAACAACCACCATTTGTTGACAATATTGTACGCAGTGAAGGGTCAAAACAACCACCAATTGTTGTCAATAAAATGCTCAATGAAGGGTTAAAACAACCACCATTTGTTGACAATATTGTACGCTGTGAAGGGTCATTCAATTGTCATCACAGTACCCTCTTTTGTTTTGCGTATTCATTACCCCATCTAGCGGCAGTTGGTTACTTCACAGAAAGGTCAGAGGTCACAGAAAGTACTCATGAACGGTACAGGCACAGTACAACTTTTTCCTACTTCATTTTATAACATTAAAACAATATACATACATTGTTGTAACACATTCTAGAAATTATGCATCTTAATATAATGAAACAGCTGAGAAATTAGGGTTAAATGGATAAATAGTCAGTTGTACCGCTAGATGGCGTTGCTACAGATTTGGTGACAAATATTATGAACACAAACGTGACAAACGCACGCACGGAGATTGACGTTTCAACCGCTAGATGGCGTAATTTTATACTAAAGTTTTTAAAGTCAAATAGATATTATATAAAAACTATATATCAAAAGATAAAAATTAAATAGGTATATAATGCTGTGACATTCATAATATTTAAAAATGTAAAATATAAAAAACTATGCAATAAAAAGATATATAAACATTCAGATGTATTTTATACTCAAAAATAACATAAAATAAACAACGCTTGATAAAACCAGTTAATAAAAGAAACTCTATTAAATTTATAAAGTATAGAAAAGGTAAATTACAATTTAGTTTTATTTGTTTGTTGTATCTTCATATTTTTCCGCACATTAGTAATAGGTAAGTTTTCAACTATAAAAAACTATTAATGATACGTTTTAATATAAGAAATTAATTTAAAATTTCACCCCATCATTAAAATTAGATACCTATCACCACTAAAATATAATTCATGGGGTAGATTCCGAATTATCGGACGGTTCCACATTTTCGATCATATAATAAACTAAATAATAATTAAAATAAATGTTAAGGGATATAATTATTATATATTTATTATGATCGAAAATGTGATACCATCTTATAATTCGTAACTTATCCTAATAGATAATTGGTTGGTAAATATTTATAATTGAAATAAAAATAATTAATAAAATAATAATTAGAATTGTTTGATAGATTTTTAAATATCACAATAATATAATTTATTCATACAACTGTAAATTAGAAAATTGGTTAATTACTTACCGCAATGCATATGATTTAAATTAAATGTTTTGTTTTTATTATTTATAGAAAATAACAATTAAAATGATGAATAATATTAAACACAAAATGAAAAACAATTATTTTAAAAGTATCTGCATTTTTTAATTCATTATGATATCAATTAATTTTTTTTTATTTTAATTGGTAATTTTATCCTGCAAGTTTCCTTTTTATTAATTTAAATAGGTATTAATAAGCACGCACTAATAACTTTCATTTAACACTTCACAGTTTATTCCTCACTCACCATGAATAAAAACAATGGGCATTAAACATTTTCCTACGGGAGCACTTTTAACACACACCCTCCTCTCACGACAGCCAAGGCTACAATGGCGGTTGACCTCAAGAACAATCACAAAAACCTATAATGGTTCTAAGAATACTATCGATATATCACTTTTCATTTCAATTGTGTTGTTCAATATGGTTATTTAATGGAGTGTTCTTCACCAATTGTTTTTTAAGTCGCAAAAAAAGATAAATAAGTAATTTGCAACCTTCAAATTATAATTTATCTGTCTATATACCTACTTTCTTGAATGGAAATGTATTCATTCATTACAGGTACCTACCTATTATAGAACGAAGGGTATTTTAATTTGGTTGCGTGCGTTAAATGAAAGTTTAATTTGAAGTAATACTTTTTTGGAGGAATTTTACTATACAGTGGGTAATGGTTGAATTGACTGACAACCAGCTGTGTGGGTAATGGTTGAATTGACTGTATTTGATTCAAATGCAGTTCAACACGAATATTGACATTTTTCGATCATATTTCTTTATCCTTTAACGTCATTCGTGGGTTTTTCAATTTAAAATAAACAAATTCGACATATTAAAGGTATTTTATTTAAAAAAATTATAGTAGGTAATTATGATTAGGTATGATTTTATAGTAATTATGATTTCATATTCAATCTCCTGATATTTATCCTAATATTTTAGCATTTAATTCATATCTTCAAGGTCGCTTGATGAGATTATTTCCCAGATAATTGAGAGTATATAATATGACACCGGTAATTATGACGGCATAGCTATTTATGACGTACTGTTGACAAGTACACACCAAACGGCGCGCGCATGTTGTAAACACATATCGCGATGCGCAACCGCGTGGTTTCAACTGACTGAGGTCACGTAAGTTCCACCGAACAATAAAACAGGATTACGCCATAATTTGTCAATCTTTACTCTTATGATATTAAAGGAAATAAAATATCTCCATTAAATTGGTACTGGTTATCATTTTGTATTGTGAATTAAGAGCTAATAAATGTATTGTTTATTAGGTAGAAAAAAGATGGCGCGTTACGCAACATTACCGCATCAAGGTCTCAATAATTATTTTCCCAGCGGTTAAATACAGGGGTTGTAAAGTCATTGTTACAACTATTTCTATAGAGCTATTTCAGTCCATGTAATAGAAATAAAAAAGATAACAATGAAATGATTAAAAGATAAAATGGAATAAAGATAATATAAATAATTAAAAGATAAAATATTTAGTGAAATATATAAGCGGAAATGAAATTGTCATTGTTTATACTTATAGTTTGAAAACGATATAATAGATTGCGATATTTTTGAACCATGACTTGTATTATTTCGATCTGAAACACTAGGTAATATTTTGATCTAAAATATTAGGTAATATTTAAAAAAAAGAGGCAACATCTTTATCTAAAACAGTAGGTAATGCGTACAGGCAGGACCCGCTTTTATTACCAAAAAAGACTCAGTTTTATTATAATAATATTGGTAATAAGATCGAAGTATGGCACAGGAAATTACCTTCGCGAATTTGTGGAAGGTAATATTTTACCCGGCATTTATTTATTTATCATCTTGTTATTTGCATAACTCAAAAAGTGTTCAACCAATTTGTCTGAAATTTGATGAGACGATTGTTCAATGTCCATGAACCATCTGGTAGAATTTTGGGAGCGATCCGGTCAAAGGTCAAGGTCAAAGTTTTTCATAATCGAAAAGTATTCAACCAAATTACCTATTATTTGATAAGACGATTCATGGTCATTATCCAGGAACCAGTATATTTGATTTTGGGAGCGAACGGTCAAAGGTCAAGGTCATTTATAACTCTAGGATTATTGGATTGTCAAGATCATTTATAATCGGCGGCGAAGGTAAGCGCTCTACCGAGAGCCAGTTCTTGTTATATAATTGTTACTCCTTAATTGATTATTTCATTTTCTATGAGTTATAAAAGGGAATTTGTTTTAATGGTTCGACTAAGCCTATACACAGTATACAGTGTTTGTTGTCAGAATTAGTTGATGCTCTGTGATTGAAGTTCAAAGTAGGGAATGAAAATGCATCCATATCTTAACTCTCACTCAGTATATGTGAGTAATTAATAGATACTTAGATTTATATTATGTGTTACCTACTACTTTGCACAAACAGTAATTCAATGCTCTGTGAACTATTTTTAGTAGTTGGGCCTATATGTTTACAAGTTATTGGTTGTTCTACCATTTCGAACACGTAAAAAAACACTGAACTTATAAAATGGGATATGTTGATTAGCACTCTTGAGTTAAAAATAATCTATAATGTGAGTTTTCATTATGACTTCAAAGAGGGAAAAACACACTAAAATCAAAATAATTGTTCATAGATGAGAAAATAACGTACAGGAGATAAAAATAATAAACCGTGTTGAATCTCTAGAAGTGTAGAATCTCTGTATCTATTATAGGAATAAATATAGTCACTTAAATTTTCTTCTTTCAGAGAGACTAATTTCTGAACAAATTGCTTCTAATAAGCTCATCTGAATGATAATATTGATGTTTATTTTAGTTACCGTGAAATAATCACCTCAAAAACGATCTCCGTTTTCTATGTCTGCAAATAACATCGAGGTATGCTTCACAATTGTTAGTTATTATAGAAGCGGAGCCTGCCTGTATTTCGATAAAAATTATTTTGATCTAAAACATTAGGCAAGTGATCTGTAGGGCTGGGACAATATGCTTTATGAGATATGCTTTTTATGCTCTAAAATATGCTTTTATGCTCTAAAATATGCTTTTTATGCTCTTAAATATGCTTTTTATGCTCTAAAATATGCTTTTATGCTCTAAAATATGCTTTTATGCTCTAAAATATGCTTTTATGCTTTAAAATATGCTTTTTATGCTCTAAAATATGCTTTTTATGCTCTAAAATATGCTTTTATGCTCTAAAATATGCTTTTATGCTCTAAAATATGCTTTTATGCTCTAAAATATGCTTTATATGCTCTAAAATATGCTTTTATGCTCTAAAATATGCTTTTATGCTCTAAAATATGCTTTTATGCTCTAAAATATGCTTTTATGCTCTAAAATATGCTTTTATGCTCTAAAATATGCTTTTTATGCTCTAAAATATGCTTTTTATGCTCTAAAATATGCTTTTTATGCTCTAAAATATGCTTTTTATGCTCTAAAATATGCTTTTTATGCTCTAAAATATGCTTTTTATGCTCTGAAATATGCTTTTTAAGAGCCAAGTGCACTAGTTTTGGTATGAAAAAGGATTCTCCTATATATACTATACAGGGTGGCGCATAAAAAAAAGGAAACCCATTTTCAAACCAATATATTTTACAAAGTATCACACATAGAAATTTTCTAAAACCACATTTTTATTTGTTTACTTTTTCTGCACCTATCTTGATAATTTGTTAAGAGTTACTACGAAAATTGAACATCCTGCAGTGAATTAAAAAAATGTAAATAAAAATGGCTCGCGCGAGGATGAAATATACGAAAAAAAGTTATAAGAGGTATAATTAATTTTATATGGATGTAAAACAATAAATTCTACTACTTTTTGTAACAAATAAGAGAAAATAAAAAAAATATTTAATATTTGAAAGTTGGTTTTTGAGATAAAATTGATATCTTTATAGAAATAATTTCGCTGTTAATTTGTATCTCCTATTCGAAACCCTCAAAATGCAGCTTTAAAAAGAACAGAGATTTTTGTTGTGACAAGTTATTTAAACACTGGAAGCTTTAAACAGATACAACCTCATTCTGAACATAGCTTTCAGGAAAGATTTTCACCAACTATAAAACCATATCGACATATATTAATAAGTTCAATACTGAAGAAACCACTTTATTTTGAACAAGAAGCAATTAGGTCGCAGGTGAACAAAACAAATACATGAAAACATTCGTCTTATTCATGAACAATTTATTGAGAACCCAAAAATATCAATCAGAAGGAATGAATTAGACTTCACTAAAGACACATTTCACTGAATTGTTAAACACGATTTGAAGTACCATCCTTTCAAGGAGAATGCAAGGCTCGAACTCTTAGAACTGATTTACAGCAGTCTTAATTTTTCAAGATGGTTTCTGCAAAGAAATTCTCATTTTGGAGAAGACATAGTGATTGGTGATGAGTATTTCCATGAATGAAAGAGTTTATAAATAAAACATAATTTAATGAAACAGAATATTTTTATATTTTTATTTATAGCTATCATATGGAAATAAAATATAGCCATTTCATCAATATTAAATTTGTGTTTTTCGTCCTCACGCAGGCCATTTTATTATATCTTTCAATTCGCTAAAGGATGTTCAATTTTGGTCGTAAGTTTAACAGATTTTCAAGAAAGATGCAAAAGAACTATACAAATAAGACTGTTTTTTAGAATTATGTTTTCAAGCTTTAATAGTTTGCACAATAAACTAATTTGAAAATGGGTATATTTTTTTGTAATTACATGAATATTTATAGAATGTATTTAATTTAAGAAAAAAAATGTTAGATATATAGTAGAATTTTTATAAATGTTTTAGATTGATAACACATACTTTATTTGTAGAGTTGTCAGAAATAGCTGCCTCTGCCATGATGAATTGTTCAGTTGAAACAAAGCAATTTAATTATAATTATAAATTAGCTATATATCAAACTGAAAAGAAAGATATATAGTGATACCATGGAAAAATGTTTGCTTCACATATTTTATACATTACAAGTAATATTTTAATTTGTATTTAAAATTTTTGTATTAAACTAGCAAAATCAACTACAAAAATATATGCGAATGACAGCCCAAGAGATTTTTGTCAAACGAATACCTTGACCTTTAGGGCGAGAGCTCGGCCACTCTTTAACCTGACGGATTGCAGTTAAAAAATTTTTACAGAAATTCTCCAATTTGCCATTTTATCCATGTAAAATGAATACATATAAATATAGAAGAAAATTCAGGATTGATCAAACAACAGAATTTATAAGAAAAATGACTCAAATTCTGTAGACTAGCCAACACTGGAGAAACTTAAAATATTAAAACACTGAAAGCTTTACGCAGGTTCAACCTCATTTTGAACATTGCTTTCTTGAAAGATTTCCACCAACTATAAAACCACATTGACAAATGTTAATAAGTTCAAAACTGAAGAAACTACTTTAAATTTGAACAAAAAGTGATCATGTCGCAGGAGAAAAGAATGAACACATGAAAACATTAATCTTTTTAATGAACAGTTTATTGAGAACCCAAAAATATCAATCAGAAAGTAAGGATTTAATTTCATTTAAGACATTTCACTAAATTGTTAAACACGAAGTAAAGAATTATCATTTGAAGAAGTATGTAAGGCTCGAACTCTTAGAACTGATTTATACCGCACCGTCTAAATTTTGCAAAATTATTACTGCTAAGAAATGCACATTCTGTAGAAGATATCGTGATTGGTGATGAAGATGTATTTCCATGAATGAAAGAGTCAATAACAAAGATGTAAATTGAATGAAAAATAATAGGATTTAATTTTTACTACTACCATATGGAAATAAATTATTCCTTTTATGAACTTTTTGAGTTTTTCGTCCTCGCGCAAGCCCTTTTTATTTACCTTTTTTCAATTCGCTGCAGGATGTCTAATTTTTGTCATAACTCTTAACAGATCATCACGAAAGATGCAAAAAAAAGTGAACGAATAAAACCGTGTTTTTAGAAAAAAATTACGTTTGATAGTTTGTAAAATAAACTAGTTTGAAAATGGGTTTCTTTTTTTTGCGCCACCCTGTAGAGGAGATCTTTAAGGAAAATTTAAAATGTTAACATTTGTGAATAGAGTATGCGAAATACAAACTAATAATGCATTGTGATCTCATCGATTAATTTATGAGAGCAACCTACCATTTCTATAGTCTGATATAATCTACATAATTTCTCGATAAGCAATGTGCAATGTTGAATTACAAGTAAAATTTTAAATTATTTTAGAATATACAAGGTTCTAGTGATAATAGTCGTTCGTATACTATTCTTACTTTCAAGCTACAAAGTTTGCATTTCATTTCAATAGGGATGTGACAATGTGCATATTGCATATATGCAGTTCTCTGCATATATTTCAAGAGCATACAATATGCACGTGTGCATATTATATGCTAAACGAGAAATATGCACTTCTTGGTCAATTTTTAACATGTAAATGTCTAATCTATGCCGTTTTCTTCTGGACCCCTGCAAAGAAAACGATTTTAACTGTGGACCCAAGTAAATTTTAACAAACTAATTATTCAAATTTAAAAAGTTTGTAGGTGGAATATTGAAACTACAAATGAATTAATAAAAATATGACACTTGGTATTTAGTAAATACTAGTAGTTATTGATAAATAAATGAATAGGTATAATTATTTTAGAGAGTTGTACTACTAAAAAAATATCAAAATTTATAGTACGTATATATGCATATAATTTATTTAAGTAATTAAACACGAAACGGTTTAAATTTACCATTTAATGACTTAGTGTCGCTGCTTATAGCTGGGATCTTTAAAGGGAACCGCTGGTCTAACAAGATGGTTTATGATTTTCGAGTCATGACTAAAGTAATGAACGGAATGTGATATATGAATGTAGGATAGTTTAGAAGACTGAATTTGGCTGAAGGAAACTTTTGCTCCTCTTGTTTCTTGTGAAGTAGAACAGGTGTTTTCCCAGTTCAAAAATACATTAGCAGATAGTAGGAGATTCACTGTAGGAAACCTGAAATACCATTTAACAATAAGGTTCAATTCCACTGTTTGAAATTGAATGTGTATATTTGAAATTGACTTGCTATTAATAAAGTCTAAATTTGAAACAGCTTTGTTATATTTTGTTTTCTAACGTTAAATATTTCTAAAAATTAAAAACTTGAGATTACACCTTCGATTTAATGTAAGTTCCATTCAAACCTCTAAAGTACAATAACATTCAAAACATAACTATATACAGGTTAACTTTATTTTAAATTCCGTAATTAACTTTGAGCATGTGATATGCATACTATATTGAATAATTTCTGGAATGTAAAATGCATATTTCCAATATGCATTTTGGTTCTGCATATATGCACATTGACTTTTGCATATTATATGCAGAAATAGGCATATCGTGTCAAAAATTATGCATATTGTCACATCCCTACTATCTCCATCAACCTCTTCCAAATCTGTAAAGTTAAAGAGCAATCTTGCTCTAAGTTGGACTTTCTCAATTTTAGGCATGGTGACAATGTGGTTTGCGAGATGTGAATGACAACTCTTCACACCATTAACTAGAAGTGACTTTGTATGTTCCAATAATGTACTAATACAAGAATTCTTCCAAAAATACACATTTAATCCATGTTTTCATTTAAATATTATCCATACATTTGTAATTAAAAATTTCGTATAACTTTTATTTATCAACCACCTTTCTGTGGATAAAAGCATATTCTTTTCGGAAAAAGAATATGCTTTATTTTATGAGCATAAAAAAATATGCTCTAACGATGAATATGCTCAAGAATATTTTTTTATGCTTTAAGCATATTGTCCCAAGTTCCCAACCCTAGTGATCTGTATGTACTACTTTAATGTCTATACTACAAATAAGTAACTGTACCTATCTATATCTTTTGGAAGCTCCAAAGCTACATTATTTAGTAGGTAATTCATACAATGATCATTCACATAGATATTTATTTATTACACATGGAAATAATCATTATAAATTATTATTAGTTACGACCTATCGGAATCAATATACAAATAATTAGTATTAAATACACTAATAAATTACGTATTCTTCTAACAACGATTACGTGACCAGATAAATGATTTAAAAAGGACTTAAGAGTAGAAGAAAATGGGAAACAGACCCCGAGATATAAACTATAATTAAATCATAAAGAATCGTAATAAATAAAATAAATTTTAGTTAATAATAAAATCAAATTTACGATGAATGAAATCAAATTTATTGCATATTAAATAAATAAAATTTCATGAACACAATTCAAGCATGAAATGAAGTATGCTCATTGAGGGCGAAAAGCTACTCTGCATTGGAGTGCTTCCTACCTATCACAAACGTTAAAACTATTATAGCACTGACCGAGTAATAAAAAATGACACAATGAAAAAATCATTCGATAAAAAAACCTTTTGCAAATAAAATAAAAACGTTGAATAATTAAAGACATTTAACCTAATCTCCAGCAAAGCTCTCTTTAACCTGTAAATAAATACTAGAAACAGTCGGTAAATCTCACCGAGAAAGAGAAACCTAGTTTATATTTGTCAGAAGAGGTAACTGTTTGGGTATATCTATTTACCGTCACCACGAAGATAATAAAATATCAGGGATAGAAGAAGAGTTGGATACCGAAAGTGAGTATCCATGATACTGCCCATAGAGTATCCATGATACACAATATTTTAAGTAGTACTTAGTACTTACCATTATTTCTGTCTTCAACACTAGCTATGTACATTAATTTGAGACAATTTGGCAGAGATCAGTCTAAGTACTTTTGATTTAAAGGAACTAAAACGTTAATTTAACTCTTCCTATGCTATTTTCATCACCAATAGAATGAACCAAATATAAAAAAGTGACAGTGTGTATTGTAAGAAAGTAAATACACAGTTTTACTCCAGTCTGAGGTTGGAACTTAAAGGATAGATAAATTGAATTGATTTAGCTGCCTAAGTATAATGTAGCAACAAAGTGATTCCTATCTTCATATCCTATATAGAACGAGTTTGATCGTAATATGATAGAAAATATTCGTATTCTGGTTCCTCAAATTCGATAGAGTTTTCTATATCTAATTATCTACAGGATTACCTATATATCTACAAGAGTAACTAATTATCTATAATTGAGAGAGCGCATGGCCCTAGCTAAGATGATGGCGATGGCAGTTGCGGTGGCAACACTGAGACTAACTTTAAGCCAAGATTTGCCGGCCACTGCCAGGCGTAACTGCTGAAGCTGTCTGCTCTTGTAGAACAGCATCCAGGCAGCCTGGAATCGCGGGTAGGCTGCCATGGTAGCCAGTTTCATGTAAATGTCCTTCTTAGCAGCTTTGGATGAGAAGGGATGTGGGGGCGGTAGCTTGTACTTCTGGCAGAACTTGTCGGGTTGCATCAAATAGTTCTGGTAGACGGACATCCTGTCTTGTTTGTTTGCGACAATCAGCACCGGTATTTGCGACTCTATGAAATATTTGAGATAAACCCTCGCAATGTACTCGAAAGAGTTGGGAGAGGCTGCGTCGTACACCAAGCAAGCTACATCACACTGCACCTCACTGGGCATTAGCGCGTCAGACACGTTGTGAACATCGATGTCATGGAGTACTATGTACTTCTCCTGCCCGTAAACCTGAACTGTGTCTATTGTGTGTCTGCTCAGAGATGCGTGATTCATTGATGACACTTGCTGTAGAAAAAAAAATTGAATTTACTATTCAGCAAAATTAGGGATGTACCGATACTTTCAGTGATTTTCAGTTATCGGTGTATCAATATAGACTGATTATTATTGGTAATAAATATTGTATTGGTACAGCCCAAATTAGGTAAATGAATAAAATTGAATAAGCTACTTTCATAATTATGATACGAATCTGCATGAAGTTAAATATAGACGCCAACAACCAAAGGTCTTCTACAGATCTTCTCGACCCCGCACGTCCCCCGACAAGTGGGAGCCAGGCCCTCACGCGGGCGCCAGATCTCTACCCACCTCCAGAGTTTTGCCCAGAAGTCCTTGGCAGAAGGTAGTCTTTCCCGCTCCAGTGGGGCCTATGACGTGACACTGGTACACTGTGCGCTGACTGGCTTTCTTAGCCAAATCCAGCCTCTTCTCTCTCGTAACTGGAAAAGTAAATGGTGATAAATAAAAGAAAGAAGTAAAACCAACAAATTCAAACATTTTCAACAGAGTCCAAACATGTTCTTACATTAAATCTCACACCTGAGCTGAAGATAATTTAGTTTTTATTCAAAAAAATGAGAAATCTAATCTCATCTGAGAAATGTTATAGCTTCCTTTAGCTATTCAAAATAGTCTCATTATGACTTGCGCAACATTCTAAATTATAAAATAAAAACATAACTAGGCATCAATGGACACTCCAACAACAGCAAACCAATATAAATTTAATTCAAATAACTACACTGCAAGTAGCTAGCTAGTAAGTTTTATTTCTTTCATTTTATAGCTACCTATTCTACATTCCACCAAAACTTCTAGTAAAAAAACTCATTTTTTTAACATGCTTAAAAAAAGATATAAAACAATTCAAAACAGTATAATAGGTAGCTAACACAAGTTGAAACAGGAAAAGAAGAAGTTGTAGGTAATATATCAACATGTTTTAACGTGAATAAAATAGAAATAAGGTAATTATTTACCCGTTATTGCTGCTAGTTGAGATGGGTGAGGCGATGTGACGCAGAATCCTAAATAGGCTAAATTTTCCAGTGCTTTGTTGATGTCTAAGAGGGTCCATAGGGTCCACTGCGCTAAGTAACCTTGCAGAGTGATGTAACCCTGGAGAGGAAAAGGAAGAGGTGATTGTAGGTAGATTTCTATCAATCTTGAATTGTGCAGCAGCTACAAGTTTTATTATGGATACAACAAAGTAGATTCACTATGTACTATCACCTACATATATAACTACTTTATATCAAAACATTCTGTTTCATTTAGCTAAATTTATTATTTTGCATTTAATGGAGGAATTTTCCGGTGACGCTTTACTCTCATGTGGCCATATCTGAAATACTCACGGCTTCATTAGTCTGTACGGCTGATGATACTTCAGGCCCCCAAGGCACCACAGGACAAGTACTGAAGAGGCTCAGTAACTCTGAAGGTTTCAGTGCGTTGTCTCTGTCTGTGTCGTGACAGTGGAACAGCTTCGTGAGGAAGAAATAACCTGCGTGATTGAGCTCTGTGGAACACCCACCCGGTACTCTCAGACTGTAAGGGAATGATGGTTCATGAATGAGTTCAATAGCTAGCTATTCAATTAAAGCTAGAGTCAAAAATTACAAAGTTAATAAAGATTCACAAGCTTATATGTAGTTTTACACTAGCTAACATAGAAAATCAAAAAAAGTAATTTGAGCAACTGTATAGAATACAACTTGCTATGAGCTAAAAGTGTAATATTCACTAAAAATTAAAAAAGCGTAGCTACATCAATTAAAAGAGTACAATGGTTACATCAAATAAAGGTCTTGTTACATGCCACATGGTGCGAGTAACTGTGTGAGTTGGCCTAGCCAGTTACTGTAGTACAGCTACTCGCACAGTGTGACCGCAACAGTCGAGTAACTGTCATAGAAATTCAATGTTATGAACACTGAGCTACTGGCATACGAGTACAGTGTGACAGCCGCTGTCCACTGTCACGACAGTAACTCGCACCGTGTAACAAGGCCTTAAGGGAGTACTTACGGTGGCACCAAGTAATCCCTGGGTAATGATAGGTCGTCAGAGTATCCGAATTTTCTCAGAACTGTCCAAGTTGTCTCATGTCTTCCTCTCTGTACAAAAAGTCTGTGAAGAAAAAGGAAACCTGCAAAGAGGAAAGAGTAATGAATCGCAGTGATAAATCGTGTGTAATTTGGTGACTGTGAAGTAGGGTGGAGCGTTTTTTCAACTTTTTAGAGTTGGCTTTCACGTTAGGGGGGAAAAGTTGTGGAACTGCATAAAAACGCTCCACCCTACTGTGAAACTAATAAATGTAATTTCAGGATTTTCCTACAACATAAGAACTGTTTATAAGATATTATATTTTTGTTATTTCTAAGCCCTTATTATTTATAGCTCTGATGCCAATAGCTTTAGTTACAACAAACATCATGAGAAAGAATAGAACGAGGCTAGAACAGTTTTGAAGATCTAAATCATAAATATAATTATTAGAGTTTTCTCATTTCACATCCTCTTTCAATTGAAATATATTTCAAACACTAACAATTTTAGGCATCAATTTAATTAACACATTTATTTTAATTCAAGTTTTTCAGATTTATGAAAGTAGTTGTAACAAAGAAAGATCATTTGGTTATAACCGTAATTTTAATTATTCCTAAAATGGATATTTAGGGCAGCTTGCACTTTAATGCAAAACATTTTTTATAACCATGGAAGAGTCGCATCAAAAAGGGGGTTAACTGTAGCTATACTGTCTAACTCATTGAGTTCATATTCTAAAAAATGGGAAGATATAACTTATAAATACCCTTTAATGTCATCTGGTCACTACTGATGCCGTCAGAACAACTCTGGTAGACGACAAGCTTCAGGTCATTGAGTGCCTGACTGTCCAGACGACTTTGGAAACATCTTTCCTGGAAGTTGTTAAGTTCCTCATCACTCAGCACACCGTCACAATCTTCATCGGAAATGCGGAATATTCGAGTGAGGGCCTTCTTGCACTTCTCCGTCAACTGGAAATACAAATTAGGAGATGGATTTTTTGGTACAGAAGGAAAAAATATCCATTTTTCATTCAATAGTCGTATATTTCTATAAAGCTCATTATATCATGAAGACTTAGATGTTGTGAATTTATTAAACAACATCTAAATTGACCCTTTATTCCTGATTATAATAATTTCATTTTTGCATACTAAAGTAAATTAACGGCCATTCAATAGTTCTAAAATTCACTTCCAAATAACTAGTCTTGAAATTTTGAAATTTTAATTTGTAGAAATTAGCTAAGTTATTCTAAAATAAAGTAGCAAAATTCAGGAATTTCCTTCTATGGAGCGTGATTGACTCTATTTGAGTCTACTTTAGCTCTGTCATCTCTACTTCTCAACCCCTAGTGCACTCATTTTTCAATCATTACTCACATCTCTGTCTTCTAGAGCGTATAGAGGTGCTGTAGGATGCAACACTGCCTTTTGAGCGTAGTAAAATAGTTCAGAGATGTTCTTTAGCGTTTTGGCAGAACATTCCACACAAGTCTCAATCTCGGGAAACTCCATCATAAGATCCAGAACAATCTGGAATAGATTACAGAAAATTAGGAAAATACTCAATTAGCTAATTCATTATTAGGGAGTAGCTAATTAATTAATCATATAATGTAACTTGATCACACAGTTTAATTTGATGAGAGTTTATAAAGGGTTTGCAATTAAAATTACAAATTGATCTCCAGATGGACAAAAACTTTGTAGTCAGGCAATAGGAAATGTTCATTAGTTCAAATTTTTATCAACTATAAAGGAAATTTTTAAATGAATTAAACAATTTCAAATTAATTTGAATTAGTCTTTTCTATTTGGTAATGTATCTATCAAATGGTAGCCATTGAGTCGATTTTCCTCATCAACAAAGCAATCACCTCCATAGTGCTGTAGTCGACCAAATCGACTTTATTGCCCACTAGAATGATTGGCACCGTGTGTTCCTGTCCCAGAGAGGCCCTTAGCATAGGCAGCCAGTGGGTGCTGATACGGTCCAATGTCTCTTCTTCCTCAACATTGTACACAATACAGATCACATCTGCCTTAGAAATTTCTGAGTGGAGCTCGGCAACGGACTGCTCTCGTTCTGAAGAGAGAAAAGACAATAATGTTGTGAAAATTGAAATTCTAGATAGCTAATAATAGTAACAAACTACAACAATAAATCAATCAATTATAAATAATTGTACAAATAACATCACTAAATTGTAAATACTTTTACATACCTAAAAAATTGATATGAATATTAATTCTAAAAGACCTAACAAAAGCTTCAAAATATTCAAAGTAAATTCATTGCTCACCCGAGTAATCGACAATGTATGTGGATACTTTTTCCGGAGTTACATCTGGAGGAATGGTAATTTCTTCTGATTTTGGAGGGACATGAGCAGGGAATTCTTCAGAGACAAGAGAGAGGATGAGAGAAGTTTTGCCGGTTCCTTGGTCACCAAGAAGTAAAATGCGAACAGAGCTTCTCCTCTTACAGAAATCAGCCATATTGGATTCAAAATTGATGGATCATATTAATGCAATCTGTAGCTAAAAAATGAACATAATGATAAATAATAATAAAACATACAGTATGGGCCACAAAAATGTTTCCGTTTTTTCAAATACTTGTAAATCGCTAGCCATTGGACGAAAAAACTGTATTTTGGTCTCTTTTTCTCCGCCTCTTATTTTACTATTAACAGGTAAAAACATTTTTGAACTAATGGACATAGTTTAACCCTTTCGACACAAGTGGGACACATATTTCCCAAAATGACCATACTTCAAAGTTTAGTAGGCTGATTTGAATAATTAGTTCCTACAAATGAGCACAAGCAATAGTTGCTTGTGCTCATGAAGATCAGTTTTGAACTATTTGCATGAACTAATTATACAAATCAACCTACTAAACTTTGAAGTATAGTCATTACTTTTGGATATATGTGTTCCACTCGCGTCAAAAGGGTTAAGAACAGGTAGGCAAAGAGTGAGGGTGATTATTTTTGTCATGGTGATTATTTTTGTCATTGCACAAAGGTTATTCTTAGAGCTAACTCTGTGATTTTACTTACTGAAAGGAAGTATATAAAAGGAAAAAATATATAATGGTAAACAATATAATACAGAGTGCTTACACTTCTTCATTGGAAACTATTTGGAAATTGAACAACTACTGTGACATTTTGATCTCATTGAAGTTTTCACTAGGAATATTTGTTTTTAGCTTGTTCATTGCATTGTTAAAGCCTGCTTCTCACTTGCATTTTTAACAGCGCGGGAAAAAAGCTCTTCTTAAAATGTGTTTACACTTGCGTTTTTTAATCGCTTAAGTAAAAATTCAATGTGATATTTCCACTGGTGATAAAAAAAACGCAAGTGTAAACACATTCTAAGAAGAGCTTTTTTTTCACCTGGTAAAAATGAAAATGTAAAGCAAGCCTTAATCATGCAATTAACAAGCAAAAACGAATATTCCTAGTGAAAACTTCAATGAGATCAAAATGTCACTGAAGTTGTTCAATTTCCAAATAGTTTACCTGTTTACCATACAAGTTTCAGCCTACTTGTAAACACTACTGAGTAAAAATTAACTTTTGGAATTATTAATATATTGAAGATTTAATATGGTACTTGGTAAGGTACCATTAGGTAGCTAAATATCTAGCCCAATAAAAACATAATCAGGTATTGGGATTCTTATCTGAATCGTTAAAAATCTGTGTATCGTCCCATCACTACTCCAAAGATCTTCGGCGACATGGACATGCTTTGCAAATTGCACACTGGCTAGGTAATGAAGCATGTCCAAACTCGGCATTTTAATGGCGAGTTTGTGACAGTTATTTTGAGCTTCTTAATTGCAAATGGCTAGAAATATTTAATTTTCTCCTATGTTACAATGTTATTTTGGAGAGAATTTATGGTAATTAGATCATTTTGGAGATAAATTTAGTGAATTTTGGAGAGAGCTGGAGAGATAATGGAGAGCTTATGAGCCATACTATTTACTTGGGATATCTCTTCTTCTGTTTGCAGCAAAATTAATGTAAATGGATTAATTCACTAAATTCATTCAGAAGTGTTCTGTCTGTGGCAGGGTGAAAAAATAACTCTTCTGATTGACTAGTAACTCTGCTAGAGATTCAAAATAAACTATGTGAGATCTCATCCTAAAGACAACTCTGCAGAGACTAGTAACTACTCATTATTTCTTAAAAAAATTCTTTAAACTATGTAAAAATCAGTTTAAATTCAGTTGTAGCTATATTTAATAATATTTGAAAAAATTGAACTCTGCATGCTATACATGCTTTAATGATACTAAGTAGGGTTATTCATAAATAAACTCTGTGGTTAAGTATTCATGAGTAACTCTGTTAAAATTTGAGCTTTCCACTCTGGCTGAGTGAGTGGAGTGTTCGTAGCAAACCACTCTGGAAAAAGTGGTCTCGACTCTCTTCTGATGGATTAATTACTCTGTAGGAGCTTATCAAATCTTAGAATACAGCAATAAATTAATGGAAACTGCGTAATCCGCAGCATTTAACCTACCAGTCTGCGAAGCGCATCCATGTCGCCAAAGATATTTGGAGACTATATTGGAGGGAAAATTCATCAAAACAAGATCTTGGTGACTATTTTCTAATTAATTCCTATGTTTACATGTTATTATTGGAGACATATTGAAAAAATTTGGCCATTTTGGAGACAAATTTGAAAATTTTTGAGACTAATTGTCCTGAAAAATGAAATCTTGGTGACAGATTTGACACACTTTGCAGACTGGTTAACCTATAAAATTCACTAGTTAGCCTAAGGTATTTACCATATTTTCCAGAGTGGGTAGCAATATTAATGTAAATATAGGGTCCCGCAGCTAAATTTCGGCCCATTTATTTTTAATTGCGGCCCTCTCAAAGACTCGAGAGAGTCTCTAAAACATTCTGAACCAAAATTACATTAAAATGGCATTACTATCAAAAGAACAGGCAACAGCAGTGCATGCTATAAATTATTAATTTAAGTTTTTAACCCAGTCTGCAAAAGATGCATGAAGACGAAATTGTGAAGTTTATCCTGCGACTGTTGAGGCCTTGAAATTAGTCTCCTGAATTATCCGGCGACAATTTCCTAATTAATTCCTATGTTTACGTGTAATTAGTGATGGGAATTCTGAGATTTTTTGATCATTTTAGAGAGAAATTTGAAAATCTTTGGAGACAAATGGCCCAAAAAAATAAATATCTGGAGACTGAATGTGCATGTTTTGCAGACTGGTTTTTAATGTGTGTTTTGAAGCCATGTATAAGTCCAGACTGCAGGAACTGGTAAAGTGTTCTCCAAGAAATCCTCTATTTTGGTTTCGGTTCTCAGACTCTCAGTGAAATACATGTAAATGTAGGAGAAAATTAAGGATTGTTTGCACAGAAAATGTTAAAAATGTACCATATTCAGCAGACTTGGGAGTATGTCAGTTAAAGCCAATTAATTGGCTTAGATTTCAAAAGGTCAAAACTCAGATATGTCTAATTGGCTTAAAATTTTGAATTAATTTCTATGACCTATGTTCCCATGTAAATGTAATCAGTAACTTTGGCTTGATTATATTGAATATGCATCTTCAGAAGAACTTTATAAATTATAATATCGAACTATATTTATTATCAGCTTTTACTTTTATAGTGTAATGTACGTTAGGGGGCATATCAATATGATTAATGTTACACATTGTTATATACATTATATTAAATGGGAATAAATTAATTCAATTATTCCCATTTAATATGGATATCACAATGTGTAACATTAATCACCCCAAACATATATTGCACTATAAGTAATAAAGTAGAAGTTGGTAATAAATACAGTTCAATATTTTAACTTTCTTCTGGAAATATATCTTTAATTTAGATATGTATTTTATATCGAATTTTCTGTCTATTTCAATACCAAAAGGCATTCGTTTATATCTCTTGTTTTATTTCTTTTGAGTGTTGCATCGATCGCTAATCCACTTCGATACAGAGAAATCGAAGTGGAGACTCGCAGAGTAAGTGGTACTGTTTAGAAATATAATTGACACTACTGTATTCACTGGGAAGTAGAGTTTCTGGGACTCGGCCATCCTGGATGCATATTAAATTGAATAATTGATTCAGTATTGATATTTTATAGTGAATATGCAATGAAATTGACATCAGGTATCGATAAATTACGGATTTTATCTCGCACATTTCGGTGCATTATGAATACATTTCGAACAGAATTCAATAATATGAAATATATCTAATTACTGGTGTTGTTTCCGAATGTTTCGATACATTAAGGTAGATATCAGAATTTATCATAAATCATACTAAATTTAATGAATCTATTCTAAAATGAAATTCAATAATATAAAAGATATCTTATTACTGGTGTTGCTTCGATATGCATTAGTAAACGATTTCTGATTAAAAATTAAACGATGCGGACTAGAGTGAAGATTTTTGGATACTGACGGTAGAAATAAATTCGATTTCTAAATAGTCGAAATATTTAGATATATTCAGTTAGATATCTAATTTAAGTCATATCTATTACCGGCATAAGCTATCAGCGCAACGAATTGGACACAACCCGATATCGTATCGATTCGGACATGTTTGCTTTTGGCCTTTGGAGAGGTCGAATAGTTTAAGATCTGGAAAGAGAAGGAAATCAGAAAAAATTATTTATAAAATCATCGCTAAGAAGTCTCTTGTTTACCCTTTATTAAAAATATTTTTTGAATGGTTTAATCAGTACTCAGTCAGTAGGTTCTGTTTATTAAAGATCAACAATAAATAATATTCCATAACAGAATTTCATTATCACATTTATTTCATAAACCAAAATAGTTTAAATAGATATCTCTCTAAACAACGGTCTGTCAATACGAATATACGATGGAACAATCCATCGATTCGATATCCCAGAAATCTAATAGATATACGTGGATAGTATTGATTCTCTACTTGAAAAGTTCAAAAGGGTACACAAATCTTTATGATAAATTCTTACATATGTTGAACAAGTAAATAAAATTTAAATTCATTAAATTATTTTCTTTCTATATGAAAACTATATTTGGCTTGAATTGTTTCTTAAAATATAGTATAACACAATTTGAAAATTGCTTGAGCAATGAGCTTATCAAGTTAATTACTGAAATAAAAATAGATTACCATTGTGTTAATTGGTTTCAATTGGAAATTAATAATCTCATATATTTATTTTGTGAAACTTTGATTTTTCATGTACTTATCACGGTTATCAGATATGCAAACAGTACCTGATGTTATAATTAGCAATCAATTTTCAAGCTCTATGAAAATAGAGCTTGTTTGAAAAAATTGAAAATCTTTGGAGAGAGATTGCCCCGAAAATTAAATATCTGGAGACTGATTGTGCATGCTTTGCAAAATTGCAGTCTGGCACTGCCACTGGATGATCACTATCGAAGACGAAAAGATTATTTGGAAAGAATTATGAATAATAGTTTCAACATGAATAGAATTAAATTTTGATACAGATAAATATAGGTATGCCAAGGGAGGTGTAAGTGATATATACTTCTTTAATTCACTAATATATGTGGAGCATTAGCACTAACCGGCTGACATAACAACAGCGTTACAGCGGCAGAAGCACAACATCAAACTTTCCTAAAATATGGATTATATAAAAGACTGTCAATGATTATCGAAGAGGAATAATATTATTATTATCTTATTTTCATTTTATTCTGTAATGGAAAGAATGGAAAAATTATCGAAATATTTGAATGAAGATAATTACTGACATCACAATGACTACTACATTGTTGGTCTAACAAAAACATTTCCTTCAATCTTATCGAATATCAAAAACGTAATTAATATGTTTGGGATCAATATTTTACCTTAAAATGGAATATAGAATCTCTCACTATCAACGATATTTTCTTTTAAATAACTTTCAAATATCTATTATATTTCAATAGTTGTTTAAAACGCCTTACTCACTCATATTTATAATATTACTTATAAAAATTGAAATTCATTTCCAAGTACACCACCCCAATATCATTGCACTATTGGGCCCACGCCGGTAAGCGTTGGCAAAGCAAAGGCACAATCGGGCATTGGCACGCCAGTGCTATTACACACCGGGCCAATGTGATGTATGCGACACTGGAATAACGATAATTGATCAGCGTTGTGCCAATGCAATGAAAATGACATTGGGCCAACGGTTGCCAAACGGCACTGGCCCGTTTAGCCACATTGGTTAGCCAATGACCAATCCAGTGATTTTTTTATGCATCAATATATTTATTATACTGGTCTACCAGTTCTAATTTGCAATTATCGCCAGACAATCAGAGAGGTTAGGTGCAAACGATCTCTCCCAGTTTTAATCAAACCAAATATCCAATTTAATTAATATCCTTAATTAAGCATAAATTTCAAATTGTAGCCGTTTCTGTCAATTTTTTAGTATAAATGAGCCTATTTTCCCTTCAATTATTAATTTAACAATTTATTTATTCCATTCATAAAATTTAGCCTGGCCGCTAGTTAATTCATGTATTTAGTATGAAAAGTTATTTCACTGTGTGAAATAATTATTCACATTTAAAATTATGCTTTCTATTCAATTTTAAATAAAAAAATTTCAAATAGTATAAGTAAAATAATATTGATTTGAGTTTGAATTAGCAACTTTTCTATTTGTTTCCCAATAATTTTGATCTGTAAAATGTATTTGTAGGACAGTTACAACATTGTTAGAGGTAACTGTTGTCTGTTGTCTTCACCTGCTCTTCATATACCGTATACACTAATTAATACACCTCTAATCAGAAAATAGCACTTGCCGTAGACATGCATGACATCGGCAACATTAAGTATTGCCGGCAATAATTGATTTGACACAATCTCGGATAGGCTCTCGGATTTGCACTGGCTAAAGATCAGAACAAGTCGGATGTACTATCGCGGAAAAGTGTATCCGTCCAATTGCTGAGGCGCGCATGAATAATCTAGTTCCCACTCTACCACGGATTATCGTACGCTACCCCAAATTCTCATTTTACCCCCGCATGTAAGAAATTTCCATTCTTTTTAATGCAGTGCGGGACATTTCGTCTTCAGCTGTCATGGTGAAAAGTCATCAAATTACACTCTCTCTAGTTAAAAACTTGTGTTTTAGGCAGATCGAAAATTAGTCTTTCTTTAGATAATTTCACTTTAGCCTGGATAAGTTATTCTTCAGTCTTTCTAGCTGAGGACTCTATTTTTTATTGTCATGCTCATATGGAACTATATCTTTTACTTATACATTTGTAAATTAATTTTTTTCGCTTTTATTTTCTTAGTTCTAGATTCAAAATTTTAAGCTATATTTTTTAACTCTGTGAAAAATTGTTAATGCTATCATTTTAAGGCAGCTTAATCCTTGAAATTGAGATATTCGAAAGACTGATCAGATTTCTGAGCTAGTTGTTTTCTTGTATATGAACTCTAAATATATTTACCAGTTGATTTTTTGCTGATAGCTGAGACTAAGTCCAGCTCAATATCAAGTGTTTCTGTTCTTGATTTCATTTCGAATTATAAATTTATCAATATTTCACAGATTTTCTTGAAATTGCGGATGGAATTTGCAATTTATTACCAAAATGTGTGCTTCCAAAACTTTTGTATCTTTATTTCTGAACTTTGAAATAATACCGAACTTCAGAATTTTTCAGAAATAGCAAAATTAGATTTTTTGCACTTCTTTACATTACTCTGTAAAAAATACGGAATTCTACTTTATATCATTGTGCCTAAATTCCTTTGAATACGATCTGTAGACATGGAATAGAAAGAAAAAAAAAACCTAGAGCTGTAGCTTATAACCACATTTTATTTTTTTATTTTACCCTCCAGACTTCTAGATTTTAGGTAGGTATATACTTTATTAAATGTTCTATTATGCATATGATTCTTCCATTCGTAAATAGCCGCCGGTTTACGTCATAGTTCTATAATGTAGACTGTAGTATATACTTTTTGTTTAAATTGTTCTTTCTGTATTTATAAATACCTTTAAATTTAAATCTTTTTCAGGTTTTAGTCTCACAATACCTATAGATATAACAATATTTATGCGCTTTAAAAAAAAGGGAAAACCTACGAATAATCTTCGGAACAGCTGGATGCTCAAGTTTAGTGTGAAACGCTAAATGTAATTACGTATACTCTTAAGAAATTTCTTTCTTTCTGGGTATCAAAGAATTTATAAGTCTGCATGAGCTCTAGGATCACGCAGGTAAATTGCGGCCCTTTAATTTTTTATTGCAGCCCTCTCAAGAGAGTCTCTAAAACATTTTGAATCAAAATTACATTAAAATGTTGCATAGCTATCAAAAGAAGCACAGTGAATGCTATAACTTATTAATTTAAGTTTTGACGTGTGTTTTGAAGCTATGATGTTTCAGTTGTTAAAGGCCGCAGTTAGTAAGTGGGCAGCAATTTACCTGCGTGACCCTATCATGAAGCTGTTTGTGGTGGATTTAATAGAAGGGGGTTCTCCTTGGCCTCGAACTGTTGTTAATTGGATTAATAATTGTTTTTTCTTTCTTATTATGTTTATCTTTTTACGCCACTTGCAGTTTTAGAGGATAGCACTAGGTTTATGCTTTCAAAATACAAGGTCTTGACTTTTCGGTTTATTAGGCTTGTAGGCTTAATTTACTATCCCCTTTTCATTTTAATCTTCCATCCGTGAGTGTAGCCTCCGGACCTTAAATTGGGTCCTTTTTTATTCGTTTTAAGTGAATGCATTCTCGGAGTAGCTCTTTAGTATTCATGAGCATTGTCACCGACGGTGGTAGGTGACTTTGTTCATGGAGCCACTTTCCTTTCATACTGCTTCTTCCAGTCCTTTGTATTTAATTTCATTGTCAGCGATATGGCCTTTGGATCCAATGAAAACATTAAGCCCCTACTTAAATTAACAGAGATTATTTATTAATAACTTTATACTAAAAAAAACTATCTTAAATTCATAAGAGTAAATATGTAAGATATTCATGTTGTATTTATGAGTTTTCAACGAATGACACTATGTAACAGTCATGAATTGAAGAAAGAGGCAGAGAATTTTTCGATACGAACAGTTGCAAATTGGATGATGACCAAGTTTTTTTCCTTTTTGTTTCATTGAAATTCACTGTTTTGTAGAATAGCACTAGATAGGGATAACAATGTAGTCTTAGATTGTTTATTAATATAATTTGCAATATGTTTTTGCTCCCTGTTTGTTCATTTTCCTCTTACTTCCGCGATTACTAGATTCTCATTCCGTAACATTCCATTGACGAGTCTCTTTCATTCCATTGACGAGTCTCTTTCATTCCAATCACGGCGTCTCTTTCCAATCTAACTGCTAGATCTATATTAAGGTCTTTTCTATTTATTTTCCGATTAACGAAATCTCGAAACCATTATATTCGCATCAAACCTAGTCAATAACAATAACTTGTATACTAATTTATATTATTAAAATTTGTTTCCAGTTCAATGGGTAGAGCGAGCATTCGCTAGGTGGAACTCTAAAGACCACTACCGATGACCAGATCACTTCTCACAAGAAAGCGGAAGAATCAAACGACAGCAGTGCAAATCTCCCTATTCTCAATTGGTAAGGACAAATTTCTATTAGTTCAGTGATAACTGATAGAATTAGCAAAGTTATTCGTATCAGTTATGTTTCATAAATATATAATTTAAAAAATGTATGAAAATTGTTTAAAGATATAATATAGTAGGCTAATTGCAAAGCCCCCAGTGGCTGTATCCTCAATCTGTTGAGGTGAATATAAGAAAAGGGCACAACAGCTTCAGGCTTATCATTTTTTGTGGCTAATTGTAGTTTCTGAGGATAACTCGTATGTTTTTTTTTTGTGTCCGGTAGGCTTCATTTATTATCACCTCTTCATTTTCCTTTTCCATCTGTGAGTGCTGCCACCGGTGTTGGTGACTCTTTTCGTCACATTCCTTGGTAAGTGACTGCAGTCATGGAATTTTTTTGCATCCATGAGCGTTGTCTCCGACTGGTGGTAGTTAATTCTTTCATGGAGTCTCTTTCCTTTATAACTGTTACTTCAAGCCCCATATATATTCAATTTCTTTTCAATATCAGCGATATGCCCTAAAAACTTTCAATTAAATTGATTGGCAATTGTAAATTATTCCGTTCAAATACTTTACAATTGGTAATTGTAAATACACAACTTATGGTTTCTTTAGTTTCTGAAATACTGAATTCTTAAATACTGACTGTTCATATCCACTCCATGGTGATAAACGGTTATTTATTTTGATAGTATTAAAATTTGCAAATATTCAGAGTACTGGTAATAATTAATTAAACTATTATATAGTTACTTGTATACAATTTTTTTAACATCTGTTGAGAGAGTATAATGGTGGTTCTAAAGAAAATAGTTCATTATAGTTGTATCAACTAATTTTTTTTAACTGTAGCTTTTTGTTTATAGCCTAGTTTGGAATTCTTGACTCATTAAATCATTAAACTAAAACAACGCTTAAACTCTTAAAATTTACTGATAATACGAATAGCTTAATTTATACAATATCCTAGATTACTTCAACATGTAACTTGCCGCTAAAATGAGAGTTTCTACAATATGACATTCATATTTGAACATTTAAATAAAATTAAGTAGTTTAGTGACATTGTTCAGTATTTTCAACTTATTGACTTTCATTTTTTCTATTTTACAGTTTCGTTCTTTGCATCTCCTTTGACAACAAATCGAATAAAATTAAATTCTTCTTTCCATCTTTGAAACAAATATGTATTACCCTTTTTCAGTACAATTTCTGTTTCCATAAAGCTATAATCTTGTTTAAAAAAATGACCAATATTTAATTACAAGAAATTAGTAAAATTCAATTATCTCTTTTGTAGAGTTCTTTAGTTTCGTTTAAATTAATTCGACTTTTTTCCAATTAGTTTGTAATATAGTCCTTTGTAGCATTAATTGTAGTAAGTATTCTGCGGATTGGAATTAGACTTTATCTAACAGTTAGTCTCGAGTAATAGAAGATAAATGTAGTTTTTCTATAAAACCACGTTTCTAATGCTAAACATCTATTCAACCTTATCTTGCAATTTCCAAAAATAACTTTGTTGTCTTTTCTTCACTAATTTTAAATTACCCTTTTCTTTCCATCGTTTGCGGTATAACCTCTTAATTCATCAACATAAAGAAAAAATTAAAAATATTAGATCGAGGTGCTACTTTTTTTGGTCCTTTGGGTAAATATTTTGTAAGTTTGATTTTTAAAATTCGAAACACACTCTGATCACAGTAAGGATTTCAATCTATCTGCGTTCTACTTTCCATTAATCTTGTTTTCTATCAAATCTTGTTTCTTCCTTGCCACTCGAATGTGGATTCTTTTAACATAACCAAATGTGCTTCGAATACACATTGTTCAGGATTTTGTAGAATAGCGCTAGGGTTATGATCTTCAACTACGAGGTCTTAGATTTTTGTGTTAGGTAGGCTCGTAGGCTTCATTTACTATCACCTCTTCATTTTCCTTTTCCATCCGTGAGGGCAGCCACCGGTGCTTGCGTCCCGTTTCGTCACATTCCTTGGTAATTTACTGCATTCACGGAGTAGCTTTTCTGCATCCATGAGCATTGTCACCAACGGTGGTAAGTGCCTTTGTTCATGGAGTCACTTTCCTTTCTGACTGCTTCTTCTAGTCCCTTGTATTTAATTTCCTTTTACATCAGCGAAATAGTCACGATATGACTGAAGCACGACGTTAAACCCCTAGTATAATGAAAAAATATATTACCTAGTATAATGAAAAAAAAATATTATAGTATGAGATTAAAATAAAATCTATTCAATTTGTTTTATCTTGTTAATAATTGTTTGTAGCGTAATTCTAAGTCAATATAAAGAGATTTTTTAATCAATTTGTTTGTAAACATTTTCAGATTCAAATAACTTCGCACCACTGCAGTTCTCATCAGTGCAGTTCTCATCGGTGCAGTTCTCATCGGTGCAGTTCTCATCGGTGCAGTTCTCATCGGTGCAGTTCTCATCGGTGCAGTTCTCATCGGTGCAGTTCTCATCGGTGCAGTTCTCATCGGTGCAGTTCTCATCGGTGCAGTTCTCATCGGTGCAGTTCTCATCGGTGCAGTTCTCATCGGTGAATTTCCCATCAGGACAGTACTAATCACTGTCAGTGAATTTCCCATCAGGACAGTACTAATCACTGTCGGTGTAGTTCTCATCAGGACAGTACTAATCACTGTCGGTGTAGTTCTCATCAGGACAGTACTAATCACTGTCAGTGTAGTTCTCATCAGGACAGTACTAATCACTGTCAGTGTAGTTCTCATCAGGACAGTACTAATCACTATCAGTGTAGTTCTCATCAGGGCAGTACTAATCACTATCAGTGTAGTTCTCATCAGGACAGTACTAATCACTGTCAGTGTAGTTCTCATCAGGACAGTACTAATCACTGTCAGTGTAGTTCTCATCAGGACAGTACTAATCACTATCAGTGTAGTTCTCATCAGGACAGTACTAATCACTGTCAGTGTAGTTCTCATCAGGACAGTACTAATCACTGTCAGTGTAGTTCTCATCAGGACAGTACTAATCACTATCAGTGTAGTTCTCATCAGGACAGTACTAATCACTGTCAGTGTAGTTCTCATCAGGACAGTACTAATCACTATCAGATGAGTTCTCATCATTCACAGGAAGTCTGGTCTCATTCCCTGTGATATCCATTTATTCATGCTTGTTACTTTTAGATTTTCAACGACATTTTTCCGTGAAAAGGAAGTGCATTAAATACCGAACTAATTTGTGTATTTTATTTATTGTTATGCGTTTGAAAAACTTTAATCTTAGGTAAATATAGAATAAATTGTATATTGTAAGTTCATGTTAATCATTCAACCCTAAGCTTTTAAAAATTGTTCTAAGATTGATACTTCATGTAAACTAGTACTAATCAGAAATCCTTTATTTTAGTAAAAATTGTATCGGGTAGTTTTTACTTTAAAATAACCTACAAGTGTATTTAGTCGTGTAGTAGTTTTTTAAATTTTTACCTAATTTAATTGTTATCTTCAACTTTTGTAAAACACTATTTTTTATATAAATATAAAATAATTATCCATTTTCTATTATTGATCCTTTATTTCTTATTTTTTAAGTAAAAAACTAATATTGTATGATAAGAGATAGAACTTGCAAGTTGAAAGCCTTAGTTGACAGTTGTCATGAATCCCAGTCACAAATTAAGCACCAAAACTGCAGTAGGCTACATTCGTTCAGTTCTTGGAGAAATTTCTTTTGGTTCATCTCATAGAACTTTGTAACTTATCTTATTGTCAACGTTGGCGATGTGACATTTATTGAGAAGAAAAATTATGATCACTTCAGTTATTTTTAGTTCACTATATCACTGCTTGTCAATTGGTCGTGCAAGCATTTAATATATAAAAAAATTTAACTGAAAAGAATCAGTTCACTTGATGATAAAAAAATCCATTAAATTACTGCATTTAAAATCTAAACTAAATAGATTAAGTTACAACTTATTCATAGCTTTATTTTATTCTTTAGCCTAAAAGAATTTTTCAATTAAATAACTTCAATAAAAGATAGAAAGTATCGGTATAGCCGTATAGGTAATTACTAATTAGTAATTACTTATAAGTTGATGAAAATAGAGAAAAATGCTTGTCAGCAACTTAATGATTGTTGTCATTAAATTAAGACGTAAGATGAATTATTAATTTATTATCATTTTAAAAACACAAATTTTGATAACTTCCTCATTTGGCCAATATATTGAATGAATTAAAAAAGATAAAACACATAAAGGACTTCGAAAAAGAAGAGAAACTTGTCTTATCGACTAAATTAGTCATCACTATTAATTTATTGAAATTCTGAATGCAGAAAATCTCCGGATTATAACCGAGACTGGTTATGTCCCGTCCAGCAAATTATTTAAATGTGAAAAAAATGCGAAGCTATTAAAAATCATATCATTAGACGATTAAATGCTCTTGTGTGAATGATTATAATATAAAATATTCGTGGAATAAGATTTGACAAAACTAAAAGTAAAACTATAGACATTTACCACAAAGTTGAAAACGTGTATTATAGTTTTAATAATATAGCCTATAGGCGAACAAATAATTTAAAGGTGTAAAAGAAGCGAAGTTATTTAAAATAATAGCTGAAGAGGATTAGTTTAATGTTCTTTTGTGAATGGTTGTCATAAATAATATTTTTGGAATTAATGAGATTTGATAAAGCTAAAGCTAGAAATCTACTTTTACCTCAAATTCGAATAGTTATTAGTTTCAATATTAGAACGACAATTGGTCTAAGTAAATTGCATAAAAACATACAAGAGTAACTCGTACGAAATATATACCAAGGTTAATTGAATGGAAAATTTCAAAATCATAAATATGCATTTCAAATTATGAAAAAAATACATGTATTCATTACAAAATGAACATTGCATGGATGATACAAATGAAACTATATGTTTATACTTTAATTTAAATAATACAAAAATAATATCTAATCACTTGTCAGAAATCGATATGAATGACCCCCCCCCCCCCGTCCCTCCTCTAGATACACATATCTAATCCCCCATTTCACCCAATTACCCTAGCATTTTACCCCAGCAATAGGCTCCTCCTTATTGGGGGATTTTTGAACGCGGAGGAATACTCTCTAAAATGCCACATGCAAAAAATAAGAAAGGTCAAAACTGCTAAAATAGCATACTACAACAGCTGACGGATACTCTTTTCCGTGATAGTACGTGGTTTTACTGTTCAGGGCCAGTGGACATCAGTGAGGTGGGCCAACGTCGGGCCTTTGCGGGCCCAATACATCGAGACCGGCAAGACAATGTTGGACAGGAGTTTCTTTCTGTATTGGGCCAACGTTAGCCCAACATTGTACGTAATGTTTACTGGGTAGCTTCTGTTCTAAAACTATTTTTTTCATATCACAATTTGAAGGTTAGGTTAAACAATTAAATAATGATATTACAGCTTTATTTTGTAAAGAAAATTAACAAGAAAAATAATTGAATAATGCTCTCAAAACATATTCTCTCTAAAAAAGTATAAATTTTGATTTTTATCTCACTTTTCCATAGTTCCTACATGTTTCTAAAAATCATAAAGAACACTGTTTCACTTCCACTTGGATATGGCAATGCATAGAAGGCTATCGTTAAATAGGATTCTGATATGGAATCTGTCATCAGATAGTTTTCATATTATACTAGTAACTAGAGACAGCGAGCAGTTCAGTGATACCAGGACAGTCTTAAAAGTGCCCAGAGTGACGCAATAGGGGAGGTACGTGAACGACTCAGCTCGCTCCGTCAGGTCTATCTGATTTGCGATGATGATTAATTCTATTAAATTTATTGGGGACAATTGTAAAGGTTTTCAAACACATTTATTTATAATTTTGAATATATTTCAATGTGGTATCATGATTACAAAACAGAGCGATGAAAATTATTCAAATTGAAATTTTATGATAAAATCAAGTGGTGAGTCAGTGGCCAAAATAATATCGTGTCTTGCGGTACGCTAAAATCCTTATTTTTAGGTCACGTGACTGGCAATCTAGCGTCAGTTTAATGTAGAAATGATATAACTGAAACAAAATAAGGTTTTATACCGTCTTCCTTAGCGTCCTGCAATCGCTGCAACACTTCCTCTCCCAAGAGTAGTTTATCAGAACTCTATGGATAAAATTAATGATCTTCAAAATGCAGCTGAAATACCGAATATATTTCAAGAATATCTTTTGTAATTAATCTACCACATGTTGAGAGGAAAAGCGTCCTCTCAAGTTAATATTATAGACGTAATATTATACACAGCAGTCACGTGACCCCATAATTAGATGCACCCAAAGCGTCCTCCAAAGATGAGTTAAAATGTTAGCCACTGGCTCACCA
The DNA here is from genome assembly GCA_947561585.1 of Caprella mutica. Classification (NCBI taxonomy): domain Eukaryota; kingdom Metazoa; phylum Arthropoda; class Malacostraca; order Amphipoda; family Caprellidae; genus Caprella; species Caprella mutica. Next base: position 45,402 of record CANNZV010002384.1, read on the forward strand.
CTTGTCTGTCATAACTAGGAATTTACCCCCAGTTTTATGATTTATATAGATATTTTCTATTAATAACTATATACACTAAATTGAAGTCCAGAAAGTTCATTACCTATAAAACTATTAAAAGTTGCATTCATTTATTCATTATCTCTTGCAAAAATATTAATTACATAATTTACTATAGATTCTATATAAAGGCTTTGAGATATTCAATATATCTTCTATCATCTATGTTAATAACTCCCATAGTGTGTTTATTCATATATTTTGTGTCCGGTTATACACGACGGGTATTTGAAATGAAGATGTGACTATGATACGCACAGGAATTAATTGATGTGATATTTAAATTGTTATGCTTTTATTAATTTTTTTATGTATTTTATCTCTAAATATAGTGCAAAAATAAAATAGTTGAATTCACTGAAAGTAACCTAATAACGGGTAATAAATTACTATTGAAGACCTTTTATTTTTAATGGGCAAGTACACTAGTTTCACAAGATAATTCACATGCGAAAATTGTTTTGCATTTGCATAGTGTAGCGCTAGCGTCACGCTAAGCAGCGGTAGCGTGCGTGACTGCGATAGCGTGAGTTGCAGAACAATCAATACTCACGATGGTAGGTAGTATTTAAAGACACAACCTGGGACAATGAAGCCAGTGGGGCAATTGATGGGCTAAGTTACGAGTAATCAGACAGTTTCACATATTCGCTAACATGAAAAAGTTATGCAATAACTATTATATAACTTAGGTATAAAATATGATACCTGTAGGTATCTTGCATACAAACGGAAATGAAAGGTAAATAATAATTATTTCTTATTTGATCGAAAATGTGGTGCCGTCCAATAACTCGGAACATACCCTATTGTCACACATGAGAAAAATATTGTAATATTGTAATTATTTTGATAAATATATTGAGAAATAATAATAATATTTGTTCAATTTATAGATATAGGAAAAAGGATAACCGTTGAAAATTTATAAAGGGCAAATTTTAACCCCTGTGAAAATTGTCACTTGAACAGAAAATTTTAGGAAAGATAATTATCATTATGTGAGTTATCATTAAAATTAATAATCTCAAGAAAATGATAAACCCTGCTTTGACAATTATCGTAAGCATATCGTGATTTATAAAAGTATAAAATATTGACATTTGGATTGGATAATAATTTGTGATTTTTAATTGGCCATTATATTCGTAAAAAAATATTACCACACATGCTAAGCTCGTATTACTTGATATTTACATAATAGAATTTATGATTGATGATTAGAATCGAAAAAAGAGAAAATGATAACCATTATTAAACCATTTCATTTTCAATAATTAATATATACGTTAAAATGAAACCATTTCATAAAAATTAAATAATTTACTGAAAAAATGACAACCAAAACCAATACAAAAGTCCTAAATTCATGCCTAAGATAATTAATTCTTATAAATGATAATTATTGCTCTACAAACCTCATATATATTTTTTTACATATTTAAAAATTTGTAACTGATGAAGTTTCACGTTATTTTTTGCATTTTCAAAAATAATAAAAAATCAAACGAAACGAACTCTGATTTCGTAACCAAAGTTGAGTGAAGTTTCGAAACTTATTGTCAGTGAACTTAGCATAGAGAGGAAAATGAAGAGTAGTTACAGTGTGTGCTATTTGATGCCTATTGTACAGCTATTTGATGCCTATTGTACAGCTATTTGATGCCTATTGTACAGCTATTTGATGCCTATTGTACAGCTATTTGATGCCTATTGTACAGCTATTTGATGCCTATTGTACAGCTATTTGATGCCTATTGTACAGCTATTTGATGCCTATTGTACAGCTATTTGATGCCTATTGTACAGCTATTTGATGCCTATTGTACAGCTATTTGATGCCTATTGTACAGCTATTTGATGCCTATTGTACAGCTATTTGATGCCTATTGTACAGCTATTTGATGCCTATTATACAGCTATTTGATGCCTATTGTACCGCTATTTGATGCCTATTGTTTATTCTTTCTATTTTATATTTTACAGTATAAAAACATGCTACATTTCATTAAAAAGATAAGTTAATTCATTCCATTATTTATCGCAATCTTGAAAAATATTCCGTGACGTCAGAATCAATTAGCCAAATTATTCATTAATGTTATTAATTATTATTATTTTTAACAATTGTTTCCTCATCGAGTTAGGAAATTCATTGGCTTTAGATACTGTTTGCCGTATCCTGGCTATTTTCTGTATCATGGATACGTGATACAAACTAGAAGAGTTTAGACTATGACGTCACGAAAAGCAAGATGGCGGCTTCCACAAAGTTGTGATTTACTGCGCTATGCATTGGAGTGACTCGATTGCAACGATCGTTTGTAGGTAGAGTAATTACGAGTCTTGGTACACGGTGCACCATTGGTCAATAGTGCACTCAGTCAGTGTACAGTGTGCCTTGAGTGTGAGAACAGTGGTATCCGTGGTACGCCTGCCAATGGCAAAGTATCCATGGTACAGTCACTGAAGAAAAAAAAATCTGTCTAAAATATTAATTCCTTTTCAAGAAAATTAATTGAAATACCACTAGCCAATATCATGTGTTGTTAATTCAACAAGAAAAAGGTTATATTTACAAAGTGTGCTTCATGGGCATGTTCAAAAGCTTTTAAACAATAAAATACTATTTTGGTTAATGAATATCAAATAATACACCCAAAATTTTATCACTTCTTACATTAAATTAATGAGCATAATAATAAAACAATTGCCTATTTTGACCACACATGAATATTGATTAGAAATCGATTGGGTTAGGTTACAGAATTGTAATGTTCGGTTAATTCAATTTCAGATTCATTCTCGTAAGTCTCAAATGAAAAATAATATCCTAAATATTTGATTTATATTGCGAAATTTTTAGTATTTGTTTAATTAGGGTGGTAAATTTATAAACATTAATAAAAGGAGTCACATAAAATGTTTCTAAAAAGTGTTCAGTGGCTGAAAATAATCCATAGACACCATTAGTAATCTAACCCAAATGTTGAGCTCTGAAGAGAAGGGTCTCAAGCACCTCTGGATAGCAGTTTTTGTACTCATGTTACACTGCTCTCATGGTGAGTATAGCCAGTAAATATTAGTATAAAATGAATGAAACTTAGCAGTTAGTTAAAATATATGCTCAGTAAGTGCCCATGGACTATACAGTAGAACTCCTCTATAATGAACTCCTGTAAAGTAGAGTCCTTTATAGTGAACTAACCTCTACAGTGAACATATTTAGTTAAGTCTGCCACTCATGACTCTAAGTTTTCTATGAATCTCTATATAGTATATTAGATATATTTCATGGAAGAGGAGTTCTACCAGTGCAACTCCTCTATAATGAAGTCATGTATAGTGAACCATCCTGATTTTTAGAGTTCTGAGAAATGGAGAACCCTCTATAATGAATTTATTTCAAAAAGAGAGAAAATAGTTTGTATAGACTGCCATGGAAAGAGTATTTTTCTATTCATCTCTTAAATCATTTATATCAGAATAAAATTTCTATACTCTATAGTGAACTAGTTGGAGTTCACTATAGATGAGTAGGTACCACTAGCTGTAACTCTATTTTCCATAAGCACCATCTTCCTTGCTCGTGTGAACGGTAAAATCATTCACACGATCCATTGTAAAAATAACCAGTAAAAAAAATGGAAATGGAAATTCTCGGATTGGTTACTCTACCTTGGACTCTTGGTGAATTTTCAATGATGACTAGCTTCCAATCTAGTCGAACTTTGAATCTTGACGATATCTCCATTTTGACGAAACTGCAATCTTGACGAACTTTCACTCCTGATAAACTTTCATCATTGATGAGCTTTCAATATTGACGAACTTTCAATATTGTAGATATCTTATTATTGATGAAGTTCCCTCTTGAAGAGCTTTCAATGTTGAGAAATTTTCAATTTCGATGAACTTCGACTATATGCGAGCTTTAACTATTTTCTATCTCTCAATCTTCAAAAAGCATTCAATTTTGAATAGCTATAAATATTGAGAAGCTTCTATATAATGTTGACGATTTTTCAATTTTGGCGATTTTCTAATACATCTAAATGACTATTCTCAAAATGTGGTTTATTAAAGTATTTAAAAAGTAAATATTTTCAGAAACACAATAAAATTATTCCGTACCTCAAAACTGGAGACCCGTTTGAATTTGACTCTCCCATACAGATTTTTGTTGTAGCATATATCCTTATAGACTTCTATTCTTCTCAAATTTACGAAAATAACATCATAAAATCTTCATTTTCTCAAAAATTAATTTCGAAAAAGTTAGACGAACAAAAAATGTTTTCTCTGTCTGGCAATTTTCAAAACATTCGGTCCACAAATAAAAAAGTTTTCTGAGAAGTTGGTTGTTTTTCTCCGGTAAAATTATTACCGAGTTTATTACATATAAATATTATAGAACTAAGGTCTAAGATTATTATTCTGCAAACTGCTTACAATTCAGTTCAGTGTATATATTTTTGTATGAATTTGAATTTTATAAACAAACAATGCATTTTCGTCCTTCGTTTAAGATTTCAATTGTTTCATGAAGTACAAAAACGTTTCTATGATAACTTTTTGCAATTCTATACCTTCATACAGGAATTTTAAAAATGGATTGATTATACCTTCTTTTTTTCAAACTGTTAATTAGCAAGTCGGAAGTAAAACTGTTAATGCAGAAATTTGGAATACAAAAATCTATGAAGCCTTTATGAATAAATGTATGCTATCAAATTTCTTGAGTTTGCAGAAAAATGATAAGAAACATTAGACTCATTGATTAAAATGATAACATTATTTACTTGGAGGGGATCTTCAAGTTAAACCACTCTACTAAACTAGGTACTTCATAATTTTATTTTTTCATATGTATATTTTCACAGAAAACGTATATACTTCTCTAAATTAACTAAAAGAGATTTTAATTGCTACTGTGTGTCTTTGCAAAAGAAACTGCTCTTCAACTATAAAATCACAAATTGTGAGCAATATATTGATTCATATTAAACAGCAATGTTTAATTTTAGCCTCTTTCTATGTATATATGAATCTATGAGTAATAAAGAGTTGTTCGTCCTGAAACGCGAGTGTGAGCTAAATTATGAAATTAGATCGCATGACCCGGTTATAGATCTATAAATTCCTTCTCAGGCCTGACCAGGGCAGACAGTTTGAGTTTCTACTTCAGAAGTTATAGATTTATGAATTCCTTCTCAGGCATGACCAGGGCAGACAGTTTCTACTTCAGAAGTTATAGATTTATAAATTCCTTCTCAGGCATGACCAGGGCAGACAGTTTCTACTTCAGAACTTATAGATTTATGAATTCCTTCTCAGGCATGACCAGGGCTGACAGTTTCTACTTCAGAAGCTGGCCGGAGGACAGCAGACCGTGTGTCGGGGCTCCTCTTCGCCTCGCTTGTTCAGTCAGTGACTCTACACTCATCAGTCTGAGGTGGACGAAAGACAAGAAACAAATTAGGTTCACTGAAAGAGTTAACGGGAATGGTGGGTAATTTTCAATGTAATTATTATGTTATTAGTCATTTAGTCTAATGGAGGTATAATTTATCAGTCACTTCAATAAATAGGTACCTAAGTTATTCAACCTAAATTCAATTGATAAAATAAATTCATTTTCGTATAGAGAAAAGGATAGCTATGGAATTATGTAATTCAGATATTGAAAAACTGTAGTTAATTTAAAATCGAATAACTCTAACCTTTAATTTTAATAATTAGTCATACATATTCAATAGTCAATAAAATTTGGTATCATTTTTTTTAATCATCTTCTAAGATTACCACTAAGTTTTGGGAACTAGTATTTTTGATCTTCATTAGTATAGTATGTAAATGAATTCGATGTTAACGAAATAATTCATCATTTAAATGATAAGAGTATAGCCTTTAATAAAAAATGACTCAATATTTCTTGATTATAAATTCCACAAAGCACATGCATAATTATTAACTTTATTGATTATAGATGCAGGCCTTGTGATTCGGAAGGTTCTACCGCAAGATAGTGGTCGATATGCTTGCATAGCGTACAACACTTCATCAGGCTTTGCCCTCACTTCTCTGCCTGCAAACATTGAAGTTCTGTGTGAGTAGAGAAACATGGTCGAGATTGAGATAATTCTTTTAGGATCTTACACCAAATTAGAATCTTCAGTGGTGATTTATCAAAATTATTTGTTTTTAAATCACATGTTTAAAACTTTAACTAATACAACTAATAGATGAATTTGCATTGCATCTATTATGCCTAATTATATTCACAGGGGTGGCTTCTCGAACATCTATAAATGCAGTAGGTAGATCCAAAAACTACAAACCCAAATCTGGAGATTCCCTGGTGCTGAGATGTCGAGTTTCAGGAGGACCTGGGTTGTCTTACACTTGGTATAGGTAATGTGGTTCGAACATGAATAATTTGGTAACATTTCAATGAAAGGAGATGCCCAATAACCATACAGTTTCTTCCCATCATATGAATTGTTCTTATGAATAGGTAAAGTCATGGTACTAATTTGTAACCTGCTAGATGCCATTCAAAGCAAGCTTTTGAAATTTATTAAATGAATTCTTTTATTCAAGCTCTTCAGTATATTTACATTATCTTATTTCAGGAATGGAAATGAGTTGAAAAACGTCTCATCTTCCGGACGAAAAAGATTAGTCCTGCCAAAAATGAAAGGTAGGAGACACAACGGGATGTACACTTGCAGTGCTAGTCTCAGTGCTCTCAAGTTGACTAGGAATGATCCTGTGTCAGTACCCAATGGAGAACTTTGTGATGGAAGACATACAACAAAAATCAGCACTCCGTACCTCATCAATGTAACAGGTAACTTTCAGATTAATTTTGGCATTGTTTGAGAGTAACATTTTTTAAGAAACTTGAACACCTATCATGAAATATATCAGATACTTAAACAAACCTATCTGTTTAAATTTAATAAAAATGGAACACATTATTTAATAATGGTCATATATACAATGTCCGTAGATGACGCTGTTCCTCAAATCCTGAAGGTTCCAGAGTCAATTTTGGGTGTGGGAGGCAAATCCGTCTCATTTACGTGTCGATACGAGCGAGGAACGGACGTGCGGTGGATCTATCCTCTGTCAGTTGAGAGGTAACATTATAATGCTATTGATGTGTAGCTAGCACAATTCTAAGAAAAAGTTAAATTATGTACATTTCTCTTCTCACTTAGAACTGAATAGTGAGATGTTAGAAGACTCTGTAAATGGCTGCAATTCTAAGTCAAGATAGATAAATTTCCAATGTTCACATTGATTCACAACCTATGTTAACGTCTATTCTTCGAGTACTGTGACGTTCTCGAAGATATATTTTATATATACTATATTAGTTGTTGTAATAATTTTTATTGTCCCCAGTAAAATATCGATAGACAACTTCACACTGACGGTGCAAAATGTTGGAACTGATGATGAGGGATGGTACAAGTGTGTGGGACAACATCCTTCTAAGAGCTTCAGACAGACTTTCGCTGCCGAACTGAAGATAGCGTGTGAGAACTACTTTACTGTAGCTTAAGAAACCAAATGAAGTTGAATGTTCGAATTTAGATTTTAGAACAAAGTTACTATTTCATAAAATAAGTTGTAGTTTGTTCACATTTAATTAATTATATATTGGAAATTGTATTCTCTTTAGATCTTTCCGCGTCTGGACCTTTCTTCATTCCTTCACCTGACGAAGATTTACGACAGCTGGTAGTAGCTGATGGGAGCACCCTTAGGGTCAAGTGTTTGCCACCAGAGGGTCTTCCAGAGCCATCCGTACATTGGACTGCACAGGACAAAGAACTTCTGCCTCATTCCGGCAGCACCAGGTAGGTTAAAGAACAATCAACTGCTACATATCTGCGGAATTATGTAAAGTAAAGGACCAACTTAAGAAATATTCCATAATCACTAGATAGGTTATAAAAAAGTTATCGCCACATTTCAGCAAACTAGGATTTTCTACACATGCAAGAATTTTTTAGATTTTACTGTTGTCATTTCATGAAATTGAGCACAAGTCAGAGACTTTAGTAACGTAAATTGAATTGCTATTTATTATTCACTACTTTTTCACTAACCGAATTATGAAATTAACTATTATGATATTGTTAAATCAAAAATCTTTCCTGATTTCAATTGCCTCAATATTCCATTTCACCAAATTATATCATTATTATGTTTTCTTTCTCCTAGAACTGAAGCCGATCAATTAGTCATCGAAAACATGAAACTGGCATCAGATTCGAAGGAAAGCTCCGTGTGGTACAAAGAAATGAAATACGAATGTATGACCCGAAATTTAGCAGGCTCTTCTTCTTCAATCATCACCATTCTAGTTACAAGTAAGATGGAATGTTATTGATATAGTGATAGTAGGCCCTATATATTGAAAAATAGAGAAGTATCCTAAGTTACGAATTCTTTGACGGTGAACTTGATCCATTCTTCAGAAGCGATGTAAACAAATGGCGTCAGAGTACTGTCAAATATTATAAGTATTAGGTATAGGTAGAATATTTTAAGTGAATAGAGTGTAAAACGTGATAAAAACACAATAAAATACACATTTGACTGAATAATAGCACAATTCGTATTAAAAAAATGGAAAATACTCTGTGTGACGTCACAGAATATTTTCGGGTGTTCCAATATTGTACTTACATAGTATACTTCTCTATTTGTTCACTATGTTATGACCTATTTACTAAATTTCAGGTTGCTTATTAGATAGCTTGGGTTAACTGCTTTAGATTCTGTGATGAAGTAATAGTATTTTTTCAGAGCGTCCTGAACTGCTAGAAGGACCTAAAAAACAACAGATTGAAGAATCAGAGACTGTTATTTTATACTGCAAGGTGAGTGGATAGAGGTAACAAATAAAATATTTGAAATTATGATAGGGTAGAATAAACTCCCAGTTTACGATAGTCATATTTTATATATAGCTTCAGCTTCTACCTATATACTGTAAAACTGAAGATATTAAAGGGGTGGTAAACCTTTGGACAAACTTTTTCTCTCTTGTTGATAAATCGATAAAGGGACATTAATAATACAATAAAATGTTGTTGTTTTTAATTCCTATTTAAAAAACTAAAATTAATTAATTCGCAAATACAGCGCCACCTACTGACTAAATCTGGAACTACAAATGTCAATTTTAAACAAAAGATTGAGCAAAACAATGACGCACATACGCACGCAATCGTTAAACTACAACTCTTAAACTTGAAAACTTCCATCCTAGCCTCCTAGCTACCACACTACTGCTAGACTACCTAATTATTATAGTTTTATACTAATTGATGTCGAATAATTGATATTTCTAATTGATAACAGCTGATCAGGAACAATTTGCAGCGCCCCTTGTGGTGAACGCTGGACTTAAAACCAAATTATTAATTAATTTTTTTACAAGTGTTAGTTATACTATATAAGACGAATAAACTCTCGTATGTATAAAATTAATTACTAACAACATTTTGATTTAAAAACAAATGACAATGTTTATAAAGTTTACTGCCCCTTCAAATGAAAGTTAAAAAGCATTTTGTGTCAGTTATTCAGTACCTTGAGCTCAATGGAACACTGATGTTGGTAAAAAATAATGAAATTAAGGTTCCCTCTCCCCAATGAACTCTATAATGTCTTGGCTTTCTTTACGTTTCATGAACTAGATTTCAATGGCCTTGCCCAGTCTAACAAGAGTCTATTGGGTGAAAGATGGCCGAAAACTACCTAAAAACAGCCAAAGATTTTCCTTGTCTGGATTCGGAACTGAAGAAGGTTTGGGTGATTTATTTTTTATTAAAAGCTAGTTTTTTACATAAAAATTAGAGTATCAATTACCGGATATAACTTATTCAACGGGAGAAAATTTGAAATGGTCTTCTCCAAAACGATTTTATATGTAGCTATTAAATTTCATTCACTTCTTAGATAAATAGTTCCATAGATAAATTAATATATTCTAATGAACAATTTAAAAAGATTGATTCAAATCCGAGAAATAATAAGACTTGATAACCTAATTTTATCCTATTAAATAAAATTCTATTTACGAATAAATTTCAGATTATGTGGGCGATGTTCATAAATCTTCTCTTGAAATCAAATGGACTCATCCAAATGACTCTGGAGCTTACTCCTGCGTTGTCTCTTCTAGAGGACATCCCGATATTGTATCTGAGGCAGCTGATCTGGAGATAGTAGGTGAGAGAACTAAATTGCAACTTAGCCCCCTTAACATCCTGTTTCTAGTATGTATCATGAGGTTATTAACACGTTCGCGACTTATAAAGGACTTTTTACACGGTGCAAGTTACTGTCGTGACAGTAGACAGCAGCTGTGCCACTGTACTTGCTTGCCAGTATCTCAATGTTCATCGCATTGAATTTCTATGACGGTTACTCGACTGATGCGGTCACACTGTGCGAGTAGCTGTACTACAGTAACTGGCTAGGCCAACTCACACGTTTACTCGCACCGTGTAACAAGGCCAATAGAGCCGAAATTGACGTCACGTTCCATGCTTAGCGTGAGCCTTAAACCATGTTAAAATATGCATTTATTTGAATTTACTCTTTTGCCAATATTTTTTATAACCTCAGTAAAGTAATGCATTATTGAAATAGGCATGTTGAAATTTCCATCAAGGGTCAGAATGTGGACTATTCTATTGATATACATAGGAAATGGATGAAAATTTCCGCTTGGTGCCCATGAACAAACAAACATACACACACAATAGCTTGAACCGATAACATGTTAATTAACTTTCTTTAGATATTTATGCATCTTTCAATTTGGGTTTATGTCAGGATATTGTAATCGGAAATCGTGAAGAATCTTACAACTCTATGAATGTTCCATAAGCTGTTATAAAAAATAATTGAATTGTTATATTGAAATCCCATAAATTTGTCTACACTCCATAGCTGAATCTTAATTTTATTCACAGAGAAGCTTAGGTTCGAATTGGTGCCCCAGAACAGCCGAGTTAAGGTCGGTAGTTCCGTGTCGGTGGCTTGCAAGGCTCACTCTCATCTACAGCCAAATATTACGTGGAAAAGACTCTCTAACAAGGTGGGATATGAATACTATTTAGAAATCCCAATAATGATCTATTCTAAATATTTTCTAATGTTCACTGAACTAGGCATACATGATTTAAAAGGTGGATGCCCAAAAGTCTTTTCATATCGGTTTGAACTCGAAAGCAATTCTTTATCTCTGTTCACACTACAAATTTTACTGATGTTTTCGATTAAAGTGCCCACAGATTTAAAGCAATGCGAACTTACATTATAATTGATTATTTGTTCAATATAAGTCAGAAGTAGGTGTACTTCACAGTACTCAGACGATAACAGTACTTTGAAAGTTTTTTTTAAATTAGTTTTTTTAGGTCAATTAGAAACATTCAAAGGTCCGATAGGCTCATTAACTATGTAACACCCCTTTTCCGGGCAAAATCTTTACTTTCAAATGAAACTAGTGGTTCTTCATAATGTTTCATTTTCAGGGTTTAGTTGGTGCTCTTCCTTTGGGTTTGGTTAACAACAATGGCAACCTGACTACAGTGAGGGCGAGAAAAAGTTACGACGGTTGGTACCTCTGCATCGCCAGTACACCCCATCATAGACCTATCAACGCGTCAGTCAGACTGATGGTCACAGGTAAGGGAAGATTATAGGAGAGTATAGAAGGGACCATAGAAGATTAAGAGGGGACCTTCTATTGCTATCGTTAATCTCGATTGTTAGTTATCATGCGTCAATGCAAACAATTTTTTTGCAATTATGTACCAAACAATTCGAGATGAATTATTGATATTATTGAAAAAGAACGATAACCAGAAAAACTCGGAAGGGACTCTTAAGAACAACAGAATACTAAAAAAATGGGAATTAATCAATTAACATAGGTACCGTATTTGTAGGTTAATCAAAAATTTATAAAAGGCATATTGGTTTATGACCTATGGACTATTCTAATTACCATTTTCCGAGCAATAAGAGTGTTTAAGTACTAGAACATTCCCTTAACACTTTTCTGATTTAACTTTCATTACTCTGCAGAAGTTCCCCACGTGACCATAGCAGGAGGTGATATCATTACGGCAGTTCAGGGGCAGGCATTTGCGCTACAATGCGCTGCTAGCGGACAACCCACACCTTACGTAACGTGGCGGAGAACGCCCCAAATGGCTGATGAGTGAGTAGAACAAACAAATGAAATTGCAGAACAATAATAGGGGAATAAATACACTCTTTAAAGGGTCTGCCATTTGCAATGAGGGTAAATATTGTGACGTCATCACTTCTGAGCCAATGGGGGCAATAGCTTACTGGAGAACGGGGGTCAACGGGTTTTTTCTCACACGTGAGAATATAAATTCAAGATTTCGTGATTAAGAAAATGTTGTATATATGGTTACAACCTTACAGGCTATAACCACAAAAATAATCTTCCTCTCTGAAACAAAATTTTCTACCTAGTTTTACCTCAATTAATTATCAATATTTATCGAATGTATATTTTGACAGATAATATAGATTATAATTTTCAAATTAGACAATGACGATATAATTTTCTCTAATTATCAATCAATTTACACTTTTTGTGTTTCTTTGTGTCTTGCAGTTGGTTTACTGACGCCAATGGTACACTGAGGAGTCTCAGTGTGGATAAAACTGATGAGGGTCTCTACACATGCCAGGCCAGTAACCTCGTGGGCACCGCCACCAGTCACATAACTATCATTGTAGCGGGTACGACCAAAAAATTCCTCAAATTCAATTTTTTCTATATATTGAATAATAAATAGCTCAAATTGGCATATATAAACACCCTTGAATTAAAGTTCATTATTAACTAAGAATATCTCAGTATTTCATAATAGTTTCAATGAAATAGTGTTTTAGTTCAAATTCTCTCCGCTAGATGGAGTGCTGAATCACGAGGAGTTGAAGAGAACTGTGACAATTGTGGTAGGTTGTGCAGGAGCTTACTTAGGCTTCATGGTGGTCCTACTGATCTATTGCCGCACCATCAGGAGGAAGAGGAACAAGCAGCCATCTGGTCTGAGTTCAACCCTGTCTCCAGGTAACTTAGGTAGCAGTTAGGATTACTTAGGTGAAGACTGTTAGTAATCAGACAATGAGAGGTACCGTTTGTCATGAACCAATCTGACATTTAAAAATTTAGAGTACTTTAAGTGTTAATAAGTGTCCGAGTACAGATATTTTCCCTTAGTATATCACAGTAGAAGACTGAAACAATTTCAGAGCATCTCTCAGGAGGTCCATGTAAGACATCAAGTTCCATTGAAAATTCGGTAGTGATTTTAGTTGAAAGCTTGATCTGTTTAAAGATTTTTTTCTCTTTTTCAGGATACGACACAGCCATCCGAATGAACAACTTCTACATCAGTGGTGGCAACTCAGGACCAACAAGTCTCGAACCCTTGACGTCAATGCAAGACTCTGATATAAAAGAGAGGGACAATGCAAGAGAATTGAGTATAATCTACAGCTCGAGACTTTGCAATGGCGAACTGCAAATACCGGAAAATATTCCAAAAAGAGCCAAGAAACCAAACCGGAGAGACCGAATGAAGTTCAAGAAATCCATTTCGATGTACCCGCATTACACAGCTACGAGGAATCAAAATATTGATTCGGGTTGGTGTAATTTTTTCAGTTATATCGCTTGACATACAAAAAAGTACACCAAACAGAAAGCATAGAAGACAATGTAGCATGTTAATTATATAGTTTCACGACGTGAACCTCTAACATCACTTAACTATTCTAGAAACAGATAAAGAGTAAACAGCATATTTATAATGAAGGAGATTCTGAATCAAAGAAAATAACGATATCAAAAAGATATTTCTTTTACAAAGAAAATGTAGATTTTACTTACTATATTCGGTACGTCATTTGCTGACTTCAGACCGAGGCGCCTTTTCTATCCCTATAAGATGTTGATATTTCTCTATTCAGTACATTGAGGTACTCCACTTTTCCATCCGAATGCGTTTTGATGTTTTATCCGTCAGTTGTCCATTAATTTTGTTCGCCTCTAGGTGGCCTGAACCGTAGAAGCATGGATGGCACCACCCCCTGGACTCACCACTCGGGACTCACCAACAAGAGGTGTGAGTCTTACGAGCTACAGTACAGTACCTACAGTGATAAGAATGACACTGTATGCAGACCATACAGTCATGCCTGTAGACCCCCTGACTTCTCAGGTACTGTCAAATTACTTTGGTAATGAAGTAAAATATCTCTAATTTTCTAACGTTCATATTATTCCTTATTTTTGGTAAAATATGATGCAAATTAGTAAACATTGAGTAAACTCTGAGTTATCGAACGGTTAAACAATTTCGAACATAAAGAAATAAGTAATTTACTCCGCATCCATTGATACGAAATAAATTTGTTCGTACATTTGAAAATGTAGAACCGTTCAATAACTTGGAACTTACCCTTTTCCAAATCGCAGTAACGCTCCACTTACGGATAATTAAATTCATTTATTTCCTATTCGAATGAGGTTGTTTTAATTACACTCTTCAACTGTAAGAGTTCTAATAATTATATAGTGTTTCTTTCAGACGAGATGTTGCACAGAGCGCATCACTTCAGGTCACATGGTTCATAAGGTACAGCAGTTGAAATTTTAAAATGTTAGAGATTTTAAATAAATGAGTTGTGAATGAAAGTGTTTCATTTGAATAACCGATAATGCCAATAGATGGTGTGGAACAGATCCTTCACAGAATTTTTTAAATCATCAAGAACAGATAATTCAATTTATAAGAGGATTTTATTTGAGCTCCGTTCGAAATCAGAGGTAAAAGGGGAAGTAAATAAGTAAGAAAGTTGGCGAGCAATTAAATGGGTTTAGATAAGATAATTTACTTACTAATAGGCTAAAGGTGGCTGCACTCACGGATGGAGAGGAAAATGATGGTTCTACTTGTTTTCTAACCCCTCACGGCACTGCATCGAGACAGAACATTGCCAATATGATCTAAATAAAGATTTATTATAACTTATAACCAGTATCCGGACAGTTCTTCGCCGATAAAAAATAAAAAAGATATAATCTCTATAATATAATACGCTAGATCTGTCTGTGTGTATGTGTGTGTGTTACTTGGAGCAATATTACTCACAAACAGTTAGACCTAGAGACATGAAAATTTACAACTTTTTAGAAAGTCGTGTCGAATTCAACGTGTTAAAAGGATTTTCCGAAATTCAAACGGGTTTTCGAATTATTAACACTTGATTTATAATGGGATACATAGGAATTAATTCGACATACTTTCTAGGATATTTTCAGAGACTATCCAACAGAATGGGCTGAAATTTTCTGGAAACCTCCGGCCTATGGTCCTACAGAACGCTATTGATTTGTTTTACGAATTTCGAACGGGTTTCTGAATAATTCGATTTTTAAGTTTTAATGGAATACATAGGGAATTAATTCAAATCGGCAAATACATGGTAACATACGAAATAAATAAAAAAATAAAGTTTCCAATAATCGAATCGAAAAAATATCTTCAATAAGTAAAAATGGTCTACAAAATTAACTGCGTTAACCAATTTTCAAAATTCGAATTGCTTTTCAAGATATGACGAAAATTAGAAAATAAAAAATGAAATTCTACGCTGGTTATCGTTTTTCCCCACGAAAATAAATGATATTATTTTGCACGATTGAAAATATAATGATTAATTTTAATATTGATATTGACAGGTTGGAGTAGGGATAAATATTCGAAATATATGATATTTAGAATATTTTTAATCAAATAATGACGAATTTTACATAATTATATTAATTAATTTATATAAATGGAATATCAGCTGCTACCTATATATGGGGATTTTATTTCTTCTATTTTAAGCATTGAATTGATCGATGGAATTAATTAATTTAGTTTTTCATAATATGAGTAATTGAATAATATTTGTAATTTGTAGTTATTTATACAGCATTCTTACATAATTATTTATGATAAAAACGACAGTATTCCATATAAATTGATGACGTCACGGGACGGAAAATTACTCTTTACAGGTACCTATCTAATTCATATGAAATGTAATGGAAAACGGGTTTTGAAATCTGTATGAACAAATGCAATAAATAATGTTCCTATATATTAATGTATAATAATATATGTACGATACCGTGCAATTTGCACGGGTAACCACTAGTCCCTATATATAATACGCTAGATCTGTCTGTGTGTGTGTGTGTGTGTTTGTTACTTGGAGCAATATTACTCACAAACGGTTAGATCTAGAGACTTGAAAATTTACATCTTCTTAGAAAGTCGTGTCGAATTCAACGTGTTTAAAGGATTTTCCGAAATTCAAACGGGTTTTCGAATTATTAACACTTTATTTATAATTGGATACATAGGAATTAATTTGACATACTTTCCAGGATATTTTCAGATACTATCCAACAGAATGGGCTAAAATTTTCTGGAAACCTCCGACCTATGGTCCTACAGAACGCTATTGATTTGTTTTACGAAATTCGAACGGGTTTTCGAATTATTCGAATTTAGAGTTTTAATGGATAACATAGGGATATAATTCAAATCGCTAAATACATGGTAACATACGAAATAAATAAAAAAATAAAATTTTCATTAATCGAACCGAAAAAATATCTATAATATGTAAAAATGGTCTACAAAAATGACTGCGTTAACCGTTTTTCGATATTCGAATTATTTTTCAAGATATGACGAAAATTAGAAAATGAAAAATAAAATTCTACGCTGGTTATCATTTTACCTCACGGAAACAAATTACATATTTGGCACGATTGAAAATATAATATTTAATTTTAATATTGATATTGATGGGTTGGAATATGAATAAATATTCGAAATAAATTATATTTAGAATATTTATAATCAATTGGTAACGAATTGTAGTTATTTTACATAATTATATTTATTTATTTAATAAATTGAATATCAGCTGCTACCTAGGTATATATGTGAATTTTATTTCTTCTATTTCAAGCATCGAACTGAACGATGTAGCAAATTGTTTTTATTTTTCATAATGTGATTATTTGAATAATATTTGTAATATGTAGTTCTTTACACAGCTATCTTATATAATAATGTATGATCCGTATTCGACAGTATTCTACACAAATTGATGACGTCACGGGCGGAAAATAACTCTTTACTGGTACCTAATTCTTATGAAATGTAGTGGAAAACGGGATATGTAATGTATATGAACAAACACGATAAGTAATGTTCCTAAATATTAATGTATAATAATATATGTACGATACCGAGCAATTTGCACGGGTAACCACTAGTTTATGATATAATTCTAATTTGTTACAAATAAAACTACTATACAGGGTGTCCCAACTTTAAATTAGTATATCTCAACAACTACTGAAGGTAGATTCTTCTTTCTGGTAACATTTTGTTAAATTTTCATAAAATTTTATTCCTTTTTTGAAAATTATAACGATTTTAATGTTGGATGTTGAAAATGGTTTTCAGTAAATAGTCAGAAAA
The DNA here is from genome assembly GCA_947561585.1 of Caprella mutica. NCBI lineage: Eukaryota > Metazoa > Arthropoda > Malacostraca > Amphipoda > Caprellidae > Caprella > Caprella mutica. The sequence goes on from CANNZV010002384.1 coordinate 63,098, forward strand.
CGGACAATGCGGTAAATTCAAATATCAAAAATATCTTTATTAGACAACAACTCATTCATAAAACAGATTTTTAAATGCATTCAAATAACTATTCCTTTTATAAAATATTGACAAATTGGAGAAATGTGTTTAAGTACAAAAAGGAAGGCACAAGTTAAAATTTTAACAAGGGTCGTTCAGTGCAATCTGAAGACAAAATAATATTTTTTTATTTTTTTATGTATTTTTTATTTTTATATATTTTTTATACATATTTTTTTATATATATTTTCACCTTCGCGAATTTGCGAAAGGTTATATTTTACCCGGCATTCATTTATCATCTTGTTATTCGCATAACTGAAAAAATATTCAACCAAAATGCCTGAAATAAAGTAATTATCTGTAAATCGAAAATCTCAGCTCGAAAAAACTGGTGCAATCTAATCCAAATGCTATTTCCGAATACATCAAATTCATTAACAGTACAATATGCAACTTATGTTGTGTAAATAAATTTATGAATGTGGATATATGAGTACTTTCTGTATGTTTTGAATAAGGAGGTTCTGCATCAAATATATATTATTTCCTCCCTTTAAAATGCGCAGTTAACACGTCAGAGTTAATTAATATATAAATTTAAATAGCAAAGCTTTAACATAATTTGTTACTTTCTTTGTTTTAAAATTGACATTGCAATAATGAATAAATTGTTTTTGCTGCTAACAAAGAGAAACGGTTAACATTGTGTTACAGTTTAGTCTTGTTTCAGTGATTTTATACTTTAATTGTAAACTTCTATTTGTTATAATATAGCAATGTTAGTTAATACGGTGAATCTCCTGAATTATGAAGCTTGGTTACTTCATCACTCGAAGCCACTTCATAACTTAGGTGCATTAGAATAGTTTTCTTTGATTAAATTTTAGAAAACGACGTTTATTTGAGGGATAACTTACGCAGTATATCGTTTTCTATAATATAAACATAGAAAATACTTCATAAATCAGGTGTATTTCATAATTTAGGTCCTTCATAACTCGAGTGCTTCATAACTCAGTTTTTTTTCTATCATGCCTTACATAAGCTTTTAAAATATTATAAAAAAAATTATATTTGCGATTATGACCAGCACAGTAAAATTTTAATTATTATTAAAAATATAATTATATATTTACTAATTTTATTGGTAATTTTCAAAAAAAAAATAATTGCAGACTAGTATAAATTATATCTCTTATATTTTCGGCGACAAAGTCCTAGCACCCTTATAAACATAAACAATAAAAAGTTAACAAAAAAAGGGAATTCCTGCCTTCAGGCTTCTGGATTGACCCCACCTCCTGGATTGACCCCATTATCCATCTTTTCTGGGTTCCAGTGAGACTCTTACACTAAACCATACGATGAATTAGATCTTCCAGGTAAGCCCCACACCAGCAGCAAGCAGGACCTGTATCCAGATGGAGCCCTACAAGAAAGAAAGAAGGGCCTGGCGATTACCACAGCAAAGTTTGGAGAGATGGGCTCTGCATTCTCTCGACAGTTACCTTTCATCCTGAAAAGGGAGTTGCAAAAAAGCTTCAATCAGCGAGCGGAATACAAAGTGCTGATGTATTATACTGCCAGGTGACTTGATGGGGGAATATTTAGGGATAGGGGTAAATGAATTCGCTTCTGTCAGATTGTAGACGGAGATTGAAAGTGCTGGAAGATATGGGATTGTAATAAGAGGATTTAAAAAGTCGTGTCTTCTTATGTCCATATCATTCCTGATGGGCATCTCGTCTATACGTGGAAGATCTGCAACAGAGCTCCAACCGAATAAACTGTTGATGAAGAGCAGTTTGGGACTCCTTCTAGTTGCCAAATATCGTTGAAGAAAAAAGTTTTAGAATGTAGGGGAGAACCGGGTGAGTTCGTACATTTTTTCTTTCAAGGCTTATAGAATTTTAACTATTCGGGATACAAGTTCGCTCTAACTCACAATCGAATCTTTAGGTATTGAACTGCTTATAACTACAAACTTAATTATTTAAAACCTTATGGTTCTCTCTTAATATTGATTTTAATGAGATATATTCGTGTATCACTCCGTAGAGTACTAAAAAAGGGGAAAAAAGGGAAAATTAAGTAAGAATTTCATATACTTTATTTAAAATATTACAAAACTCTTGAATGTGTTTCTTTACAATTGACTAACCCCTTTTGAAATAACAAAAAATAACAAAAGGCTTCATCACCGATGTCTTCCGAACTAGAGCATCAATTTCCATCGTTAGCCTACGCTTTGCAAGTGGTTAATTCGAGTTTTTCTTTCTTGAAATTCGATTCTCTTTCAGTAACACTTCTTCTAGACTCTAGAGTATCAGTTGTTATCATTGACCTTCTTGGATGGTGAGGCAGGAGCAGGCTCGGTGGATGGTGAAGTAGGAGCGGGCTCTGTGGGTGGTGCATTTTCTATTTGCTTGCACTAATAATTATTTGAAATACTCTCAGCATATTCTGGAATAGCGCTGTCTTTTAATACTTCGCTGGTAAAAACTTTCTTTTCTAATTTATGCTCATCAAATTCTGAACCATTTCTAGGTCTCTTTGTGGCATATTACAGCGTCATCAGAGGAAATTTATACAATTTAGCAGTTTTACGTACTGATGTTCCATTTTTCCAGACGTTATATGCCTGTTCCAAATCACAGGAAGAATACTGTTCCGTTCTTTTACGTGTATATACTCGAGGCATATATGAAAAATAAATATAGAGGTGAATTCGTACATAATGGGGTAAAACCGTACAGAGGAGGATGTGCCCGTACATATTTGTACGATGACACCCCACACCGCCATTTAATTTTTAAAATAGAATACATCAGAAATTAATGAGTTTTAACTAAATGTTAACGTTTACATACGTAAAGAATGGGTCTAGGCTGATTTTCCGAAAACTAAATGGCCGAAATCAAATTTTCCGAAAACTAATTTGCCGAAACGGATTTTCTGAATACGTTTTTCCGAATCCCAAATTGGCCGAAAACAGATTTTTCGAAATACGGATTTGCAGAAGGACAAATTTTCCGAAAGAAGAATTCGTCGAAAATAGAATTTAATTCAATTAAAAAGAACACTTTGGAACTTAATAATTTTTATCATTATATCTTATGCATACAAAAAACACATTTCATATATGAATTTGACATTACTGTTAGTCTTCTATTCCTATATTAATTTGCAATCCACTTATTCTGTATCATTTTGCTAATTTCATAATCTATTTGCATATATTATATAGTAATATGTATATGGTATTACTAATAAAGGGTTGATAGAAATCAGAGTTTTAATTGAAACAAATTTATTCATGCAGGACATAATCTATGAAGCCAGTGGTATATACTATGAAGATATGAACATAGCTATTAGTTATAGGTTATTCCTTACTAACAATTTTAAATAACATAAATATAATACCGAGTAATATATTAGAAAGCAAGAGATTATACAATAAACTAGTTGGATATTTTAAAATGGAATCAAAATTAAATTTTTTAACAAAGGTGTTTTCTTATGACAGAAAGGTAGAGATATATAGTAAGGTAAGGATTGGTAGCATTAGGTAAGGATTGGTAGCATAAGGTAAGGATTGGTAGCATTAGGTAAGGATTTGTAGCATTAGGTAAGGATTTGTAGCATTAGGTAAGGATTGGTAGCAGTAGGTAAGGATTGGTAGCATAAGGTAAAGATATATAGTAAGGTAAGGATTGGTAGCATTAGGTAGAGATATATAGTAAGGTAAGGATTGGTAGCATTAGGTAAAGATATATAGTATTAGGTAAGGATTGGTAGCATTAGGTAAAGATTGGTAGCATTAGGTAAAGATATATAGTATTAGGTAAGGATTGGTAGTATTAGGTAAGGATTGGTAGCATTAGGTAAGGATTGGTAGCATTAGGTAAGGATTGGTAGCATTAGGTAAAGATATATAGTATTAGGTAAGGATTGGTAGCATTAGGTAAGGATTGGTAGCATTAGGTAAGGATTGGTAGCATTAGTTAGATTTGTTAAATGTAGCACAATAATTATAGAAATCTAAGTAAGTATCTATTAATTACTCACCTATACTGAGTGAGAGTTAAGCTATGGATGGATTTTAAAACATTTAATAAATGCACGACTTTAAACTTTTTCATCACAGTCACAAACAATGAAAGACTGTATATTATTTAATAATATGCTTATATACGTAGTACTCTAATAACTCTAAAACAAATTTCTTTCTATAACTCATAGAAAATGAGATATATATATATTCGAGGAGTGACAATTATAAATTTCTTGTTACTTTTGATTTGGGGTATCCGGCGGATTTTCCAAAAACAAATTTTCCGAAACCAAATTCTCCGAAAACTAATTCGCCGAACCCTAATTCGTCGAACCGGATTCTACGAATATGAATTTGCCGAAACCCAAATTTGTCGAAAACGGATTCTCCGATGTGAAGATTTGCCGAAAGACAAATTCGCCGAAAGTCAAATTTACCGAAAGACTTATTTAAAACCAAATGTAAAAACATACAAAAAGTTACAGAAAATAACGAAATCATAATCCTCAGTTACACTAAAAATTGATCCTTTAATTATTCTATCTCTAACTGTTAATCTTTGTACCACTAAATGACCCTTTGTCATTTTTCTTATTTTAAAGACGTTCAAGCTTTATTCAGTCAGTATCAGTCAGTCAGTTTTGGGTGCATGTTATATTTCATTCATTTGAGCGTTTGGCTTGTTTTTAGATTGTGTGTTATTATAACGTGTTTATTCTTTTTTTGTGTGTGAATAATCCATTTAAATACGCCATATAAAGCACGCACAGGATTCTTACCTAGGATTCAGTTGTTTATATATTCCATACAGAAGGTGTGTTGTGGCTGACATATTAATATTTATTCCATTTATTGCGTTTAGAATATAAAATTGTAAGTAATGGATAACATAATTATTAATTGTGTATCAATAAATTTGTTTCAGTTGAAAACATTGATTTCTATCTACCTTTTATTTGTAATGCCAATTAGCGGAACAGAAATTTTATAGCAATAGCATATTGATATAAGAAATGTGTTTTTTATGCATAAGATATAATGATGAGAACTACAAAGTTCCACAGAATGTTCTTTTAAATACATTAAATTATATTTTCGACAAATTCGTCATTCGGAGAATTTGTCCTTCGGCAAAGCCGTATTTCGGAAAATTGGTTTTGGTAAATTTGGGATTCGGCAAACACGTTTTCGGAAAATCCGTTTCGGCGAATTAGTTTTCGGAAAATTTGGTTTCGACCAGTTCGTTTTCGGAAAATCAGCCTAGACCCGTGATTTGGAAACTAAAGCGGGGGATGCCTGTATATTTATTATTTGAATTAAAAGGAATTAATAAATGATATATAATTATACTTTTCTTTTTTCATGTGAAAATAATTCACAATAAAATCAAAAATAAGATATTTTGCATAAGTAATAAAATCTTAATTACTAATTCATAAAATTACAGGATTAATGACAATGGCTACCTAACATATTAAAAAAGGAATTAATAATGATTACCACAAATTCTTACCAGTGTAAGAATAACTGATCTAGATGAAAAGAGTCAGAGGTGAACTTTTTAAACACCGGCACTAATTTAACACTAAACTAGAAATACCAATTAACGGATAAAAATTACTATCAAACTATCAAGTTTATTACAAATATGCTGTTCTGCAATTAGTTGATCATCCTCTTTTATATTATCATTGTAATTTTAAAGCAGTCAGGGCTAAAATTTCTACATTTTCTTTGGAACTAAATAAAGCACCGTTTCCCTGGTGGGCAAGAGTGCTGCTCTGAGGGCCAAAATACAGCAAAACCTCGTAGTATACCAGAGTTACGTTCCAAGTTTGTTTGGTTTAGTAAGAAACTCACTGTATTAGTTTCCTACTAGACAAAAATCGTTTTCTTTAAAAGTAAAGCAGTAACTTTAATATTTCGATAGCTCTATTTGTTTATGATAACTTTAATGCCAAATTAATGCTGACTAACATACCAATTTTGAAGGGAAACAAAATTAGAAACAGTATGAATATTTTTGCTTCAATTAAAATGAATGTAATATTTTTTTCAATCAAATTATCGATTTATGAAATTATAATAGTTTTCACTGTATCTAGTTTTCTATAACTTTTCACATCAATTTTTTTTAGCCCAGACTTTATCATTAAATCTGAAACCAATTCTGCCTTATGTTTTATCCTAAAAAAAGCATAAATAGATATAAAAAAAACCTTCAAATTAGAGAATTATTTTTAAAACAGTATTGTAATTATTACTCCTTGTAATATTTTTACTAGAATAACTGTCAGGTGACACAAATTGTGTTTTGTCTAGTGCGAGGTTTTTTCTAGTACAGTTTCAAAAATATTTTGGTCTAATAGGAGGTTTGTCTACTAGGAGGCTGGTCTACTACGAGGTTTTTCTGTAGCACTGAGTGCTGTATTTTCCCACCCCTGGGTTAGAACATAACAGGTGTTGAGTTATAGTCCTGTACGGATTCACCCGCTGTACGAACTCACTCGGTCCTCCCCTACTGCCTTGCACAAGTTATGATTTCCGTGACATCACTTCGAAAAGTTATGCACCGGTTGATAGTAAGGCCAAGGATCTGTATTAAACGGTGCTTACCAAATATGAAAATTTAAGACTTCTTAGTTGAAGAACATCGCCGCAAGAAAATTCGCCGTAAGAAATTTCGCCGCAAGAAAATTCGCCGTAAGGAATTTTCTCGTAAAACTGTTTTTCAACTCTCGGCTTAAGAACCCCAGACGAATAAAGTTATTACCACAATAAATGCTAGGGTCCTTTTCCAGCACACGTTACCAAGGACATTTATTATAGGTTAACAACAACAATAACACTTAGTGGAGTGGGGTGGAGCTCCATCCTGCATCCACCACAAATTTTGCCTTGCAGCGGTGGAGGGGAAAGCTGGCCACACTGTGTCTTTGAGCAGCTCTAAATAACTGGCCCCTGTCACGGAAACTGAATGGCGATCGTCATGTTAATATTTGTATTTTATACAGATTGTCGATTGAATTGTTCAATTACAATGAATAAGATACCGTTTATAATGGAAATAATCTATTAGATTGATATGCTATTATTATTTTGTTTCGTTACTGTAAAGTTACAGTTTCACATTTTCTGTTATGTTCATTTCACGCAGTTGCGTATTCACTTCTAAGCAGTGCGGTTGTGCTCTTTAATCTCTCTGCATCTGAAACGTATTAACACGCACTTCTTGTAGTTTTCTTATTTACTTGTGTTCTGTCCGTAATACAAATAAACTTTAAGATTAACTCTGAGTATCACTGACATGGGGTACGGTCAAGAGCCCCCCCCCCCCGGTCATGAGCCCCCCTAGGTCATAAGCCCGCCCCCGGTCACGAGCCTCCCCCCCCTCCTGTTTTTTAATCCTTATCTACCTAGTTAAACAAATGAAGAACTACTTAGATAGAAATAACTGAGAGTTGCTAATGTAGTTTGTTGTATCCGCTAGTTTGTTGTACTGCACACTTCATGATTGTTTAACGACCTGGCAGGGGGGTTCGCGGGGCGGCACGCCCCCGATATATATAAATTTTATGTTTAATTAGTATAAAACTACAAAAGTGTCAATGAGGATTAAATAATATAGGTAAATAAGGATTAAAAAACAGGGGGGGGGCTCTTGACCGGGGGGGCTCATGACCGAAGGGGGGGGGGGGCGCATGGCCGAGGGGGCTCTTGACCGGGGGGGCTCATGACTGGGGGGGCTTTTGACCGGGGGGGGGGAGGCTTATGACCTACACCCTAACGAGGCTTGCGAGTGCGAGGCTAAAGAGTTACACACACTCTCTCAGAAAACTGCGGTGGCTTTTTGAAGGTAAGCAATTGTATTGTGGTACTTATAAGTCATGGAGAGAGGTGTAATAAACATTGTTCCTTTGAACGAGAAGAACTATCCAACCTGGAAACTGCAAATGAAAATACAGTTAATTAAGGAGGATTTGTTTGGTTTAACTGACGGTTCTGAAGCTGCACCTACCAATGAAGAAGCACTGACTAAGTACAATAAGCGGAAAGCCAAGGCACTGGCTGCTATTGTATTAGGCATCGATCATAAGCTTCTGTATTTAGTGGGTGATCCAACTGGTCCCCAAGTGGTTTGGCAGTTGCTTCAGGACACTTTTCAGAAGAAAACTTGGGCAAACAAACTAAGGTTGAAGAAACGTTTGTATAGCATGAAATTAAAATTAGAGGACACAATTCAACAACACCTGAAAATCTTTGTAGAAGTTTTTGGAGAGCTTGCAGTGATTGGAGATGCAGTTAGCGAAGAGGATAAAGTCATCACGCTACTTGCGTCATTGCCGAACAGCTATTCTGTGTTTGATACAGCATTAGAAGCTTCAGAACGTGTACCTACGTGGGAAGCTGTGACGGAACAGCTATTACATGAAGAAGACAAGATTACTAAAGTGAAAAGTTCTAGTAATAATAATGCATTAGCAGTGAATACAGTGAATAGAAATAAATTTCAAAATAAGTTTGAAATGTCATGAATGCGGGAAACGGACCATTCCCCGCCGGACTTTTCCCCGCCTGGACTATTCCCCGCCGGATTTTTCCCCGCCTATTTTTTTTTTATTAAAATCTTGGAAGACAATTTAATATTAAGATTTTTTAATTAGTTTCAAAAAAATAGTTTTGACCATTAAATCTATTGCCGTGAAATTGTAAATCGAAATCCCGTTGCAACTAGCCAAATTTTGGATTTTTTTTTAGACTTTGTTGCACGGAAATTGGTCACTAACCAACTCCTTGAACCGAACCCGTTTTGTAGTTACCTACTTTTTCGAAATTTTGTTTTCATTTGAGACTTTTTGAAAAAATGTACGACTTTATATCTAAATCATCCTGAAATCTGACTACTTGAAAAGTCTTGATTTAAGGATTTCTACACTCTAACTTATGAATTTTCATAATAAATAATGGTTAATCCATTGTAAGTTCTTTAAGGAATAAATATTAAATAAGCATAATAGAAAAAAGACACTATAAAAAGAAGTCAATATTAAGTGTAATAAATATATAGTAGGATTATTAATTCTGTAGTCTATTATATAAATTGTCAAATTAATAAACTACAATTAAATATATACTTCTGGAAAAGTATATATTTGAACTAGAAGTAAATAGATGAATATTTTTAATAACAACTGGCACAGAAAATAATAAATTGGCGATATATTTAACTTTAGAGAAGAAATAAACTGAATTAATCGTAGCTTCTTAGACTAAATTGCTACATTTTGCAATCCATTAGAATTGCCATAATGTTTTCAACTTTGTATCATTATCTTAATTCTATGCAAATTTACGAAGGTACAGTCTTAAAATATAAACGACCAATATCGACACATACGGAAATCAAAGCTAAAAATAAGACTGTATTATTGTGTAAGTCTGGTAATAAAATGTGTCTTCTATTGATAAATGGTTTGTTTTTATCAAAATTATAATTTAATAGTCCGGCGGAGAATAGTCCAGGCTGGGAAAAGTCCGGCGGGGAATAGTTGTAGCGGGGAAAAGTCTGGCGGTGAATGATCCAGCGGGGAAAAGTCCGGCGGGGAATAGTCCGGCGGAGAATGATCCGGCGGGGAAAAGTCAGGAAACTGTTGGGTATATTTAAAGAAATGCAAAGCTGAAAAAGCAAATTGTGTGGAAAATAAAAATTCTAATGATAACGTTACATTAGTTGCTAGTGCTTTATCAGTTAATTCTTCTTCTAAGTTAGGTAACTGGATTGTTGATTCAGGGGCAACACAACATATGTGTTATGATATTAATATGTTTTCTAGTTATTTAGAATTGAATGATCCATTGCTGGTTTCAATAGGAGATAGCAAAACTCTGAAAGCTTTTGGTATTGGTAAAATTACTATTGAATTAAATTTGCAGGATAAAAGTATTAGGCCTTGCAATCTAGTAAATGTGATGTTCATTCCTGATTTAAATTATAATTTGCTGTCAGTACCTAGAATAACTAAACGTGGATTAACTGTAAATTTTGCCGAGTCTAAGTGTGAAATACTAAATGTTGATAATGATGTTATTGCTGTAGCTAAAATAGTTGGTAATTTGTATCATCTAGAATGCAATTTTGAAGTTGCAGCTAATACTGTTCTTGATTCCAACATTAGTAAACAATCAAATGAGGTGTTATGGCACCGTAGATTTTGCCATCTCGGTATAGACAATATTTGTAAGTTAGTTAGTAAACAATTAGTCACTGGTGTCAATATAACTCTTAAAGGTCCCCTCCAAGCAAATATTTTTATTATTTTATTTAACGAGGCTAATGTTCCTTATCATTTTGCTGCAAACCGCATCGAATTTGGTAGCGTATTATTAATTTTATATGCTTTTAAAGATTTTTAAAATCAAAACTCTACAAAACCTATTTTACTTCCGACTTACTAATTTAAGAGATTTTCAGCCTGAAGAAAAAGAATGTACACCATTTGTTTTGATTGTCAACTAGGTATTAGGTTTAATAAATCCAATTAATATTCGTGTAAAGGTATAAAATTGAATGAACTTATAATAGAAACGTTTATATACTTTAGGAAACAATTAATATCTAAAATAATTTAAATATAAGCCGAAAACGCATGGTTTGTTCATAAAATTCAAATTTGTAATCAAAACAAAGAGTGTACAATCTTCTTCTTGAGCATCAGATTAGTGATTCGCTCAATTGTTGCTCACAGAATATTAAAAAACTTCAAAAACAAATTATAAAATATATACTGAACCAAATTGTATGTAGTTTGCAGAATAATGATCGTAGACCTTAGTTCTATTATATTATGTAATAAACTCATTTTTTTCCCGGAGCCTGGAGAGGACCTTTAAGCATGATAACATTTTTTGTTAAAGTTGCTGTGATGGCAAAAACCATAAACAGCCATTTCATTCTTCTGTGAGGGAGGAAAATAGAAAACCATTTGATTTGATACACACTGATGTGTGTGGTAAGCTTGATCCATGCTCTTTGGTTAATGGTAACTATTTTCTTACCTTCATAGATGATGCTTCTAGGTACACATGGGTGTATATATTGAAGAGTAATAGTAATGTTTTTGAAACCTTTGTTGAGTGGAAAACATTAGTAGAGAATCAGTATAATACTAAGATAAAGTGTATTAGGTCTGATAATGGAGGAGAGTATACCTCTAATGAGTTCAAAAACTATTTGAAAAAACAGGGTATTCGTCATGAAACCACAATTCCTAAAACACCCGAACAAAACGGGGTTGCGGAGAGAATGAATAGGACTTTAGTTGAAACCATTAGAGCTATGCTCTCTGACTCTCAGTTGCCCAAATCATTCTGGGCAGAAGCTATTAGTACAGCTGTTTATGTACGTAATAGATCTCCTACTTCTGTATTGCTAGATAAGACACCATATGAAGCTCTGAACAACAGAAAGCCTAAAGTTAGACATTTACGTGTATTTGGTTGTGCTTCATATGTCCATATTCCTAAAGATGAGAGATCTAAGTTGGATCCTAAAACTAAATTATGCGTATTGTTAGGATATGGATCTGTAACTAAAGGTTACAGATTATTTGATTTAGCAAGTAAGAAAACAATATTTTGTAGAGATGTGCTATTTAATGAATCTAAAAAGAGCTTGCTTGAGAAGGAGAGTGCTGAAAATGAAACCGTTCCTGAAACTGTTGATTTTTCTATTCCACTGGAGGAAACAGATCAGATTGATGAAGCTAATCTTGATGTGTTGCTTAGACGCTCCAACAGAGAAAGACGACCACCACATCGTTTTGGTGAGTGGGTTAACACTTGCAGTGAAGTTCCTTTAGGTGAACCGCAAAGCGTTGAGGAAGCTCTTAATGGGGCTGAAAGTTCTCTGTGGGAGGAAGCTATGCAAAAAGGGATGAATGCTCTTTCTTTGAATAAAGTTTGGGATTTAACTAAGTTACCTGAAGGTAAAGTTCCTGTGAAATCTAAGTGGGTGTTCAAAAAGAAAATTGGCCCCGATGGATCAGTTTCCTCTTACAAAGCTCGTTTAGTTGCCCAAGGGTTTACTCAGCGCTTTGATGTTGACTATGACGAGACCTTCAGTCCTGTTGTTAGATTCGAGTCCGTGAGATCTATCCTTTCCTTAGCCGCTCATGATGGATTTAAGGTTCATCAGATGGATGTGTCCTCAGCATTTCTCAATGGAGATCTGACCGAGGAAGTCTATATGACTCAACCTGAATCTTTTCAGGTGCAGGGAAAATCTAATCTTGTATGTAGGTTGAATAAAGCTTTCTATGGTCTCAAGCAAGCTCCAAAGTGTTGGAATGATACTCTGGATATATTCTTGAAACAGTTGAATTTCGAGCAAAACAGTAGTGACTCATGTGTTTACATACGCATGTATAACAATGATATATGTATAATTGCTATTTATGTTGATGATGTTATCATAGCCTGTAAGTCTCTTGATGTCATTACTAAAATTAAGAATTTGTTAAATCTGATGAAAGACTTAGGAGAATCAAATTATTTTCTTGGGGTTAAAGTCGTCCAGAGTGATGATGAAATTTTCATTAATCAATCTGGCTTTATCGAAAGCATTTTGATAAAATTTGGATTCGCTGATTGCAAACCAGTAGCAACTCCTTGTGATGTAAATAACACTCTTCTTAAAGAGTTATGATGAATCAGATGTTTTGAATATCAGTCTGCAGTGGGGAGTCTTCTATTCCTATCCACTTGAACCAGACCTGACATTTCTTTTGCAGTCTCAAATGTAGCAAAGTATTGCAACGAACCTTATCAGCAGCACTGGTCATCAATCAAATGAATTTTCAGATACTTGCAAGGTACAATAAATTTAGGATTACTTTATACTAAAAGTAGCTCCAAGGATTGTGTAGGTTACTGCTTTAAGTTAGGAGATAGTGGAGTGATCTCTTGGCGTACAAACAAGCAGACTTATGTGGCACTATCAACTGCTGAATCAGAATATGTTTCCCTCTCAGGTGCAGCACAAGAAGCAGTTTGGCTTAAAAGCTTACTTCACGATCTCTTTGTAATGGATGAAAATCCTATTAACATTTTTGAAGATAATCAGGCCGCTATGGTCATTGCCTAAAACCCAAAAGATCACTCACGTACTAAACATATTGATATTAAATTTAATTTTGTAAGAGACCCGATTTTGAATGATAAATTAAAATTAACTTATTGTCCAACTGACGACATGATTGCTGATGTTCTAATCAAACCTCTTGCTACTGATAAATTTCTCAAATTTCGATCTCTGATGGGTATTATTGAAAAACAAAATTAATTTAAATATATGTTTTTGAAATTAATATTTTTATTTTTGATGTATGAAGCAATGCATTCTGAGAAGGAGTGTTAATATTTGTATTTTATACAGATTGAATTGTTTAAACTTTAAGATTAACTCTGAGTATCACTGACATCCATAACACTTATTTTAATACTTCAGTGTTGAATGGATGAACAATCGGAACATTTCTATCGACAATCGCTACAAAGATCATCACTTTGGCACCATTCCTATCATTGGTTTCAATCATTACACGGTGGTTTGAGGTAGACAACTTACCATCGTTTTTTCTATAAGGTTATTGGCGCAACACTAAAAACTTTTCGTCCGTCCAGATTACACTCTGCACAAAATTCTCTTCCTGTTCGAGGAGCCATTCACAGAACTGTCGCCGCTGCGCGTCATATCTTAGCATCCTCCATACAGTAGTAGCACTAACGAACAAATTTGTTGCGGCTTGCCGTAGAGATAACTAGTCACCTTGGGCCATCATGTTCATCAGCTCATTCCAATTCTCCTGTGTCCTTTTGGCACAGGGCCGATTTTAGTTCTTTTTGACCACAGATCCGCTCTTTTCAAATTCTTCGAAGGAAGCCTCGGCAATCTTTCGTGGGCGAGAGGTTCTTAATTGCTTAAGTGAGAACGTTTTCTTGGAGGCTTTTCAGTTAGTTTGAGTAGTGCGAACAGAAAGAAAAATCCATATCAATCAAAAGTTCCGTTCCTAAAAAATACAACGGTGCATCGTGGATACCACTTTCTGATATATTTCATTGAATATCATTCAATTTAAAAATGAAAATTAAGTGAAACACACTGTTTTACAGGATAGAAAAACAAACTATTAACTAACAATGGTAGATTATATAATATAGAAAACCTTAAGCAATTAAACTTTTTTGAAGATTTAGGAAAATGGATTTTAAATTATGAATTTAACTTACATTGCTTAAAGCATAAACTATGAAATAAGAAATGTTGAACTTGATAACAAATACTATATGAACTTTTAAATGAATTTGTAACAATTTAAACAATGATTCAGCATCAAAGTAATCCTAATAAAGTAATCAAGGATCCAAGAAACTTACTACAGGTAGTAATTTAATTATAAGTGGGGAACGTGTGAAGAAACTATCCAAAGTTCAAAAACACTGACAGAGAAAATATAGAAAATTCTTCTTTAACGACTATTTTTATTAATAAATGTACCTTTTCCCCAGATCTTTCTACCTACAGATGTCGCATGTCTTACCATGAAATGTTGTGTGAAATTAAATAAAAATATATTATATATTGGTTGTCAAGAGAATTATTTGTAACAGTTGTTTGAAAAATTATTGTTTCAAACGACCAAGAAGATCAAATAAGAAAACTTTTTAGAACTTCAAAAAAGCAGTTCAAAAAACTAATATCGACAAAACTGCATCTATTATGTATTGAAATCTGTAATCATAATTCTATTATAAATATATCTCTTTTATTTTCAATCAACAACGAATTGTCCAGGCGACGAATTGTCCTAGCACCCTTTGGACGTGGGACAAACTGCTTCGTGTTTCTTGGTATCCTTTTGTTTAATGGTGTTGTAAGGACTAGTGAATATCTGCACCTGAAGAGTTCATAAAATAAATGATGATGGAATATGCTCAGATTGGGTATTTTAACAAAAATCATTTCCTAGTATAAGAATTACAATTTATAAAATTACCTCAGCAACTATGGTTATTTTTTTTTTTTTCTTGAGGTTTTTTGCATCAAATGATGTTACATTATCATCGCCATATTTACGTGGTTCTGCAAAAGAAAATACTCGATTATAAAATGAAGCAACTCTTTTATGCAGATCCAATAACATTAATACGAATAACAAGCAATAATATTGAACACAAAAAAAAATCAGTTTGTTTTCAACTAAATTTGTATTGTTACCCTTTGCAAATATTATCAACACTCATCAGTACGTACACTGAGAAAAATAAACAACTCCAACTGATGCACTCAGGTGTTTCGAGTTCACCCTGTGGCTTTGTCTCCAAAGCGAGACACTTTAGTGCATCAAACTATAGTTTGGATGCACTAAACTGCATCAGTTCGATGCACTTTAGTGCTTAGCTATAAGTTTGTTAAAATAATGTGGAAATTATTCTCATCATTTTAGCAAAGGAAAATTTGAGACACTAAAGTCCATCGAACTGATGCACTTTCAAGCCTAAGTGCATCTAAACTATAGTTTGATGCACTAAAGTGTCTCGCTTTAGAGACAAAGCCATAGGGTGAACCCGAAACACCTGTGTGCAGAATTTCTCTGAGTGTACTTTTGGTGCTTCAAATAGATTGAAATCGCTTTTGTTTCAGATTTAGGGTGTCATCTCAGTCCCTCTTTATTACTAAAACACAATTGAAATTTAGCCCAAATTTTGAAGGATCATAATGTGTAAATCTAAACTTAAATTCTTTTCACAAACTTCGAACAATAATGAGATTACAAAAATAATGAAGCACATTGAATATGTTAAAAATAGTACAAGTTCACACTTTCTAAATTGGACATTTCAGAACAATAAATGTATACAAATAAATTAATACTCTCAAGCCCATGATAGGGGATAGGGTGACCGGTTCATTCGCCGAAAATACATTCGCCGAAAACAAATTCGCCGAAAACACATTCGCCGCATGACACATTCCCCGAACGACACTTTCGTCGAAAAGTATGATTATTTAAAAAGGTAAACAAATTTACCTTATTTGTCCAGATTAAATTACATATAGATGAACTTACATATATCTATTCCTTTTATAAAATATTGACAATATGGAGAAATGAGTTTGAGTACAAAAAAGAAGTTAGTACAACAGGTTTATTTCTATATTTTCGAGATATTCAATCTCGAAAATTGAAGATTTAGAGATATTTAATCCATTTATTCTAACATGAACTTTTAATTTTTCTTAAAGGAGTTGCTGAACAAAATTGATTTCGACTTCCTTTTTGTACTCAAATATATTTCTCCATATTGTCGATATTTTATAAAGAAATAGTAAATGAATCTTCTTAAAACCTAGAAATAATTCTGTGAAAATTCATTTTCTTTCGA
Organism: Caprella mutica; assembly: GCA_947561585.1. Lineage (NCBI taxonomy): Eukaryota > Metazoa > Arthropoda > Malacostraca > Amphipoda > Caprellidae > Caprella > Caprella mutica. Next base: position 79,623 of record CANNZV010002384.1, read on the forward strand.
AACTGATAATTGTACACAGAAAATAGGATTAACATATAGTTAATAATAAACTGACACAAATAATGCAGCAATAACATTATATGAGTTAATTAAAATAACGTAAATTTCAAAAAGTTTAACCTATAATTATGCAGAATATTGTAAAGTAATTTATACACTTATATGTAAGTTCATCTATATGTAATTTAATCTGGACAAATGAGGTAAATTTGTTTACATTTTTGAATAATCATATTTTTCGGCGAAAGTGTCGTTCGGCGAATGTGTTTTCGGCGAATGTGTCTTCGGCGAAAGTGTTTTCGGCGAATTGACCTAGAACCAGGTGATAGTAGCGTATAAGCTATTTGGACAAAAACTAACCAGATTAAAAAAACTATTGATATCGAAACTAGATAAAAATACAGGCAGGCCTCGCTTTAAGTACAACTCACTTTAACAAAAGTTGTACTTATTTTGAGTCATGTTTCGAAATAAGAGCCGTTCGTAGTCATGGAAAACGGACACAATTTTTTGTGATTATTTCACGGTAACTAAAAAAACATCAAAATTATAATTCAGATAAGGTTATTAGAAGCAATTGGTTCAGAAATTCAACATGTCCTATTTTAGGGTTAGTTCCGTGTTATTGCACGGTTCCAGATTTTCGAACACGTGAAAATCTTTATATAATAATCATCATTTAACTTTTATTTCAATTGGTATCCATGATACCAATTAGAATGGAAGGTAAATAATAATTATAATATTTTCTTTTCTGACGTGTCCGAAATTGTAGAACCAACCAATAACTTGGAACTTACTACTCTACTACCAAAAATATTTCATAGAGCATAAAATTGATGTTTAATAAATATAGCACAATAATTATAGAAGTCTAAGCATCTATTATTTACTCACCTATACTGAGTGAGAGTTAAGCTATGGATGGATTTTAAAACATTTAATAAATGCACGACTTTAAACTTTTTCATCACAGTCACAAACAATGAAAGACTGTATGTTATTTATAATATGCTTATATACGTAGTACTCTAATAACTCTTAAACAAAAAATTTTCTTTCTATAACTCATAGAAAATGAGATATAATCAATGAGTGCCATTTTTAATTTTCTTGTTACTTTTATTCACTTTAGTTACCGTTTGGTAACTAATCTGAGTCGTGAATAGAAAATAGAAAATAGAAAAATGATTAATAAAATAATGATATAACAAAATAGGAATCAACCCAAAATGGATAGATTCAAATCAAAATAAGGGACATGTAGAGCATATATAAACTGTGTTCTATCAGAAACCTCATTTTTAAATTGCAAATTAGAAGCACTTTAAATGCGTCAAATGCTATTATAGATACATCACTTTAAAAAGGAAAAGAATGAACTTTTATGATTATTAATCTGCTTAGGCCCTACATGAATTGTTGAAAAGGACCCTTCCAGTCTGAAGACAGAACGAAGCACGATTCAGAACTTTCTTGTGTTTTCTGGTTATTTCTTTAGACGAAGTTTTGAACACATTGTATAAGAGACTCAATAGAATCTAGTTTTCCCTTATAAACTCGAGTTCGTGCAGCAGACCAGAAATGAAAGTCCAAAGAGTTGAGATGTGGACTGAGTGTTAGCCAGGGATTTTCTGTTCTTCTGCTATAATGACTCGACTTCGAAACTTTACATTGAGAAATTCTAGATCTAAAATTTGTTTTTAATGTGTTGGAACGCTGTCTTGGATCCGCCAAAGTGAAGAAACGAGTTTCTGAATGAAACAGCCTGGTCCAAATAATGTCATGGTTCAATCTGAGGTATGAAACACCATTGGTCCATTAACCCATGACAAGTTGCCATCATCGTCGAGGAATGCATGAAAGGCTGGAACCATTCCTTTAATAATTGCAGCGAAGATCATTATCTTAGCATCATACCTGTTATTTGTTTTGCAGATTTTTTTTTCGATGTTATTATTACTATTATTATTTTTGATGGAAGCAAAAGAACTTCTTGTTAGTTTAAACGATTCTAGTGACGATGTTGGTTGGTTGCTGAAGAATCCACTGACAAAACATCTTTCACTGTGTTTTCTGGACATCACACTCAGATAAATTTTGCACACAGGTGTTTCGAGCTCACCCTATGGCGTTGGCTCCAAAGCGAGACACTTTATTGCACCAAACTATTGTTTGGATGCACTTAGGGTTGGAAGTGCATCAGTTCGATGCACTTTAGTGTCTCAAATTTTCCTTTGCTAAAATGATGAGAATAATTTCCTCATCATTGCAACAAACTCATAGCTAAGCACTAAAGTGCATCGAACTGATGCACTTTAGTGGATCCAAACTATAGTTTGGATCCACTAAGTGTCTTGTTTTGGAGCCAAAGCCATAAGGTGAACTCGAAACACCTGGGTGCTTCAGTTGGAGTTGTTAATTTTTTTTTCAGTGCAGTTAATTGTTGAACTGAAGTGTCTTATGATACTCCACAACGAGGTTTTGGTGGAATCTGCTGAGAAACTTTTCTGAGAGAGGAAGAGGTTTCCTCCTGAATAACTGCTACCGCTCTTTTTTGTTTTGTTTCCATTTGCTTTCTCTTGTGGATAGAACCAGTCTCATTGAAAAGATCACAGGCACTTGTGAACTTTTTCATGTGGTAAGATATAGGGCCATGTCACACGAGCGTCTCGTAACATGGATACATATGAAATGTGTTAAACAATCATTTCTTCAGAGTCAAAAACGCTGTACAAACACGATCGTGTGACATTGCTCTTAGCCGTCCTTTCACTGGTCTTAGAAGTGAAGCATGAATTTTCTGCGCGCTAAAGCGCAGAAATTTTTTCTAAAACACTAAAGTGCATCGAACTGTATACAAACAATAGTTTGATGCACTAAAGTGTCTCACTTTGTAGCCAAAGCTATGGGGGGAACTCCGAACACATGGGTGCGTTAGTTGGATTTGTTTATTTTTCTCAGTGCACAATCTAAATATGATGGTTCTGATGGAACACAGTCATGCTTGGAACACAGTGATGGGAAAAGGATGCTTCTGATGGAACACAGTGATGCTTTGAACACAGTGATGGAATCATCATAATCATTTGTAGTCAGATTCGCCTTTTCTGCGGCTCCAGTTCATCATCCTAATCTGCCTCATCCAATTTTTCTTTCTCTATTTTAGCTCCCTCCATTTTTTCTCTCTCCATTCTTGCTCTCTCCATTCTCGTTCTCTTACTCCACATGATCACCAAAACAGTGATCTTCCTCTGCCTTTCCTCCTCCTCGAACAAAAACACCTCCATGACTTCCTCCTCCCTCTCCACTCTCGGTCTCTGCAGCTGAACCAACCCAACCTCTCCACCTCCAAAGCTTCGCACTCAGGCCCGTGAGCCTGATTTCTGTTCAAGGTAAGGTGTTGGATGGAGACCCTGATTAAGGAGAGGGTTGTAGATCACTTGGAGCGGAACGATTTGCTAATGAGTTCTCAACATAGATTTAGAGCAGATAGGTCATATCTCACAAATCTACTCGAGTTCTACCACTCAATCTTCGGTGCATACGACAGGTCTGGGTCTGTAGATGTCGTGCTTCTCGACTTCCAGAAGGCCTTTGATAAGGTCCCACATCGGAGATTGTTGGCTAAGGTACGTTCTCTTGGTATTGCCGGCAAGGTGGCTGACTGGATTGAGGCATGGCTGTCAGGAAGGAGACAGCGAGTCATTGTTGGAGGCGCACCGTCTGAATGGCCATGGTCTGTAGATAACAGCAGCGGTGTGCCCCAAAATTCCGTTTTAGGACCTTGCTGTTCCTCTTCACTGGGATCATCTCCAAGAAGAGTAAGTTTGCAGACGATACCAAGCTCGGTGTCGATGCGACTGATCCTCATGTAGTGAACGAGCTGAGGAGGGATCTGGCCAGGATCGGAGAGTGGTCAGAACAATGGCAGATACCTTTCAACACAGGAAAATGTAAAGTCCTGCATGTTGGAGTGCAAAATGCTCGTGCTGACTACTCTCTACTTGGTTCGCCAGTCACTCCAACGGTGCAGGAGCTAGATCTCGGAGTACTTATAACCTCCGATTTCAAATTTGGTGCTCAATGTGTCGCCGCAGAGAGGAAGGCTCAGAAGATCCTAGGTTATATCAAGAGGGTTTCATCCACTGAAATAGGCAGATGGTGATGATCCTCTATAAGACGCTGGTTCGGTCCCATTTGGAGTACGCTGTTCAGTTCTGTTCTCCGTCATATAGGTGCGACGTGGAACGCTTGGAAAGGATTCAGGCCCGAGTGACCAAGTTGATACCTGAGATCCGGAACAAAGGTTATGAGAGGCGGCTAATAGACCTAGACCTCCTAACCCTGTAGCAGCGTAGACTTCGAGGCCTATTGATCGAGACTTATAAGATCACTAGGGGTCATAGGACCCTTGACCCCACAAGTATCTTCTCGTTCAACTTGAACCCAACGAGGGGTCTTGGATACAAGTTAGATGTACCAAGATTCCGGACGAACAAGTTCCGAGACCTGATGACAGTGAAGGTGTGCAGTGAATGGAATGCCCTCCCAGGTGCCCAGGGAGAATATTATGGTGGGGTCATAGAAGATTATGGTGAACAGACATTATAGGGGGCTAGATCTTACGTGATTATAGATAATATTCGATAAATATCATCTTTGTGCAAAACATCCTATTAGCATCTATAATCACCGTAATATTTCCCAACCATGATGTATAGTAGATTATATCAATCAAAATCTCCGAATATTTTCTGATAATGTTCCTTATATGTATGAACTTCAATGACTGATCCATCTTAAAACTTCGAAAATTTTCTGACGATATTCTTTATATGAACTCCTATGACTGATCAATCTTAAACCTTCGAAGATTTTCTTATTATATTTCTTATATATATGAACTTTTATGACTGATCCATGGTTCAATCATAGAAGTTCATATGAGAAATACCATTAGAAAATTTTCAGAGATTTAAGATGGTTCAATCATAGAAGTTCATATAAGAAATACCATCAGAAAATCTTCGAACATTTAAGATGGATCAGTCATAGAAGTTCATATAAGAAATACCATCAGAAAATTTTCGGAGATTTAAGATGGTTCAATCATAGATGTTCATATAAGGAACATTATCAGAAACTATTCGGAGATTTTGGTTGATATAATCTACTATACATCATGGTTGGGAAATATTACGGTGATTATAGATGTTTATAGGATGTTTTGCACAAGGATGATATTTATCAAATATTATCTATAATCACGTAAGATCTAGCCCCCTATAATGTATGTCCACCATAATCTTCTATGACCCCACCATAATATTTTCCCTGGGTAACGATATCGAGGAAATATTCCAGGAATTAGTGAAAATTAGTTGATCCCTATCGATATCGAGGGAATATTCCAAGAATTACTGAAAATTTGTTGATCCCTTAAAAATATCGAAGGAATATTCCAGGAATTACTAAAAATTAGTTGATTCCCTAACAATATCGAGTGAATATTCCAGGAATTAGTGAAAAATACTTAATCCCCTAAAAATTATAAAAGAAACGATTATATAAAAGAAAAAATTAAATACTCTATGAAATATGAAATTATATTTATCGATGATAACCTAAAGATAAACTTGAGTTATCATATTGAATAAAGTTCATTAAAAATCCTACTTCTACTGTGTTGGTCGAGTGGTTAGCGTCGCAAGCAGATGTCAACAAGGTGCTGGTTCGAGACCCGGCAACATCACTTCATTTCTTTCCATTTAATTTGTATATAACAATATGTATCATTCAACTAATTCATGTAAAGTCAAAAGTACACGTATAAATGCAGTATGTGCTAGGAAATATTAATTTTGGTATTCTTCTATGATTATGGGTGAAATCATCTGATAGTATAGGAGATTCCTCCCTTCTATAGGAGTGAACATGATAGAAAACTTGGACATAAGCACCTCCAATTCTCTTCTATGATTATGGTTGAAAGACTCCTTTAATCTCCCAAAATTTTCTGTGATTATGGGTGAAATCATCTGATAGTATAGGAGATTCCCCCTTTTAATTACAGGAGTGAACATGGTAGAAAACTTGAACATAAGCACACCCAATTCTCTTCTATGATTATGGTAGAAAGACTCCTTTAATCTACCAAAATTTTCTATGATAATGGGTGAAATCATCTGATAGTATAGGAGATTCCCCCCTTTAATTATAGGAGTGAACATGGTAGAAAACTTGGACATAAGCACCCTCAATTATCTTCTATGATTATGATAGAAAGGCTCCTTTAATCTCCCAAAATCTTCTATGTCCCCCCTATAATTTTCTCCCTGGGTGAGTTGGTTGATACACCCTCTGTCGGGTCCTTCAAGAGGAACTTGGATAAGATAATCCGCAGGTTAGTGTAATTCTTTCTACTAGAGAGAAACCCCGGAGCCTTCCCGTGGCATAAGAGGTTAAGGTCTGACGTCCAGCGTACGTGTCCAAGCACGGCTGCTGTATGTGAGGCTGAACTAATCCGGGTTATTTCCTGAACCCAGTGATGGATTAATTTTCTCCCAGCGCTTGTTGGCTGAGATTGTTTTCTTAGGATTCAGCTGGGGTGAGGATGATCCACCATGAGTCTAAAACCCTGACTCTTCTGGTGGTGAAGCCTGTGTCCCATGCCCTATACCTGGTGCATGGGATGAGGTGAGATTAGAAGAAGGTCAGAAGTGTGCACTTGCTGCACTGGGATCACCCTAAGATGGGTGTATAGCGCCTTTTGTGTGATCCCTTTTCTTTGTGACTCCTTGTGACTCCATCAGAAAATGATTTAGGTTCTCCACCTCTCCTCCTCCACACATCCTCTCCTCCTTCACTCTTCTCCTGTCTCCCAGCCACAGACAGTTCGTCCTTGCACCAAACCACAATCTTGACCATTCTCCTTCCTCATAATAACAAGGCCTTTAAAGGCCTTGTTACACGGTGCGAGTTACTGTCGTGACAGTGGACAGTAGCTGCCTCACTGCACTCGCATGCCAGTAGCTCGACTCGCCTCACCCGGTCACACAAGTGCGAGCTGCTGGCTTGTAAATAAACAGTTACTGAACCTACACTCGCATTGTGTATTATAATATTAATTTAATAAATAAATAACTTTTTTATTAATTCTATTAACAATTTATTAATTTAATTAACATTTTTATTAAATTAATTAACAATTTATTAATTAAATCAATAATTAATATTTTTATTAATTAATATTTTTATTAATTAATAGTTTTATTAATTAATATTTTTATTAATTAATAATTAACAATTTTATTGATTATTAATTGATATTTTTATTAATCAATAATAATATTTTTAGTAATTAATATTTTTATTAATTAAATTTAAAAAAATATTAATTTATTTATTTAACATTTAATTAATTTAATCAACATTTAATCAATATAATTAACATTTAATTAATATAATTGACATTTAATTAATATAATTAACATTTTATTAATCAATTTAACCTTTAATTAATTTATTTAACCTTTAATTAATTTGATAATTATTATAGGACAGTAATTTTTTTTATTCATAGTATTTAATATAGCAATTTAAAACTTATATAAGATATACCTGCTTTATTAACCATCAAATAAAACCCCAAACAATATGAAGCCGATTCAAACGAAAATAGGACAAATCGGCTACCTAATTGAATACAAAATTATTCAGGTTTAGAATAGAAATAACCTATATCTGCATTGCATGACATACGAGTTACTGTTATATTGCAACACCATGCAAGTTGACATCCGAGTTTCGCTGTCGAGTGGTTGACTCGCCCATGAGTGGCGAGTAAAAACAATTTTTTTTGCGGTAACTCGCATGCAAGTTACAAACCTCCTGCACATGACAGTTACTCGACTGATGCGGTCACACTCGCTAGGCCAACTTGCACGTTTACTCGCACCGTGTAACAGGGCCTTTAAGGAATTAATCGTCCTGCGAGACGCGATATAATTTTGTCCACTGGTCACCACTTGCTTTAAACCTGCAAAAAATCTTCCACGTTGAGGTTAAATTACCTCTGATTATATGGATTTCCCGTTGAGTTTGAATCTTTTCCATCAAATCTTCCACTGTTGTTTCCAATTTTCATCATGAAAATAAAATCATTTTCCACAGCTTTAGACAATTGAAACAGAATCTATGATACACAAGTCAAAAATTAAAAGCCTTGACTTCTATTTCAAGAAGAGAAATTTAACAAATCAGGCAATGTTATATTAAGTAAGTCATGGCTATTATATTATTTAAAGTTATTATTTTTATTATATGGGATAATATTACTATCCTTTTTTTCAAATTAATGTTATTTCGGCCAACTTCGGTTCGGCCAAATGTGTTTCGGCCAAATGTCTTTTGGTCAAGTATCTGTCTATCTTTATTAATATAGCATTTGTAAAATTTCAGACAAACAAAAATGTTATATACAGTTACAAATGACATGGGCGAAAAATTGATGATAGGGTCTCGCGAGAACATCTCTTAGAAAGTAGTTTGAAAAATCTCGCTTGAATTTGTTCAACTATTCAGATTGCCAACGGTAGAGTTACCCCAAATCAAGACTCCATATACACTATATGGGAGTAAAGAAAGGTGATGTAGTGTTTTACAAGAACTGAGTCAGTTGCATAGTAACTTATTCTATGGATGATGACAATTGATGTAGACATCTTAGCACATGCCATACTAACGTGATCTTTGAGCTTTAGTTTTTCGTCAATATGAACTCCAAAGCATTGAAAAGTCAGAATTGTTGATAGTTCAACTTCCAACAAGAACAGGAGGTAAATCAGCACCATATTCCGTATTGCTAATTAATATGCAATTAAATTTTGCTACATTTAGTATCAGTGTATTGGCATTATGAAAATATTCGGCAAAGTTGTTAGTAGCCTTAAGGTACGTTTTGCATGCAGCGATTATTGCGATCAATCTTCAGCAATCATCGCCCATGTGACTATTGCTGAAGTTCAATGCTATTCAATTAGGGCCGTATTGCAACAATTCAATGTATTCCTATTTCCAGGCGATCATTGCTTAACAACGATCGCAACAATCGCTACATGCAAAACGTACCCTTAGCAGTTCAATCCAGATCGCTGACTTGAACATTGAAATGTTTAAATTATATCAGTTAAAATGATGTAAGGCTCATGACTAGCAGCTAATTATTAAAAACTGTTGTCATCTCAGATTAAAAAATTAACATTAAACAAAATAAAATCATTTTCTTTTACCTGTTTTAGTTTTCTTCCACTCATCCATGTAAATAGTGAAATGGGCGAAGTCTGTACTAGGGCTTAAATAAGGTTTCTTCCTTTTCAATTCGATCTCTATTTTTGGAGGTTCATCATTTAAATAAGTATCAGTTGCAAATTCCTCCTTCTTAAATGTGCAATTCATTTCCCTAGAAAAAATGAGATATATTAGTAAGTATTATCGATTGGTCAATTGACTCAAATCATATAAGATAATCGCAAAATTGTCAACACATCAGAAATAGACTAGTGATGTCACTGCTTTTAATTTGCTATAGATATTATAGGAAACGGACTTTTCACCGCGGACAGATCTCCTCCGGAATTTTCCCTAGCGGGAAAAAAAAATTAAACTCTGAAAGATAATTGAAGAGTGCGATTTTCTTTAATTTTCGAAAAAAATCGTTTTGACCTAAATAATCATTGCTGCGAAATTGTGTGAATATCATTCAAGAATCTTCATCTTTTATACCCATACAGGACACAGATCAAGCCAAACCTCACACCAGGTGACTGGCAAAATGTTTTGTGATTTGCCGATCGATGGTTCGAGGAAAAATCGAAGAAGGCCCTGATTTCAACAGAATCTCTCAGCGCGTTCACACTATCTGGAGATCTAACAGTCAGCTTCCTGTTAGATTTGAGTGGATCTGCTTTTTGTTGGTGTTGTTGACTGATCATGTAAATCTTTAACCCAACGATAAATTCAACTTTTTTGAGGATAATAGTTGAAGTGGAACTTCCTGCGATATTTGGCTTGCACCGTTCATCTCCAGTGGTGTTAATTACTTCTTGCTCTGTTGTCCTTGGGATTTTAAATTTGTTTGACTGTTAATTATTCCTCGTTTTGGTCTCCTATTTGCAAATTTAAAAAAATAAGAAACATAACATCTACATTGGCAGAGTCATTAGCACTAACATGGGTTGCAAGTATTCTGGGACACCCTATAATTAAAACTATTTACATCCTTTTCGCAGTTTAGAGAATCCTTCTTTATACTCTGATGGCTGATATTATTAGAAGCAAGTGAGGAGGAGAACTGCTTGTGGATGATCTACAATACACTTACAATCAAAACAAGTTAAATTAAGATGGAGGTAAATTATACTGGAAATGTTATTCTAAAAGTAGAAAGTGTGTGCATGGCACGATTACATACTTATCAAAATGGAGGATTATGATGTTTTGAAAGGCGGGAAATAGTTCGTCGAGAAAATGTCCGGCGGTGAAAAGTCCTATAGCCAGGTATTTCATAGAATCCTATAAAATCAGAATACTCTTCTTTTTCTTACTTTTAAATATGTAACGTTTATGAGTTGGCTATCCTGTTTTTGTAATACAGTTCTATAATAATTATTTGATTAGAAATATTTTCTGTGAAATTACGGTGACATCACCGGTTGACTTCTAGAAAATGTTATCACGGGATACTATAGGATGTGGTACTCAATTAATGCATTATATTTCTTGATATTCTAAATAACTTACCACATTTCTTGATATTCTCCATCTGAAGGGAATGCGTCTGAAGTGATGGAAGTCCCAGTATTTGCACGATACCCGAAGTCATTGATTATCCATGCGTATTTCACCGTTACTTTAGTTAACTAGAAAAATAATAGAATCAATTGCATATTCATAATTTTTCCAATAAAATATAATAGTTTCATATTTTCTTTGTTACTAGAAATAGATGATACAATATTCATGCAACATAAATCATGAAATGTAGCTACATAATTGTTCATAAAATGTATTTTATTTAAGAAATTGTAACGTTAGATATCTAGCTGACTTTTTAGAAACACATCTTTTAGATTGATTATACACACATCATTTGTAGAGCTGTCAGAAAAAGTTGCCACTGCCATGATGAAAGCTTGAGATTAATCAAAGCAGCAATTGATTTATAATTATTAAAAGATATCTGATTGAAAAAAAATGAGTGAAACCTTGAAAAGATATTTGCATTACTTATTTCACACATGCGAACTCCTGCAATTATTTATAGAATGTCTCGATGCCAACAAGAGGATATCAATTGAAATTGAAGGGATTTAAAGTAATATATATTATCTGGTACTGTATATAACAAATCCTCATTGCTCCTGGAGTCTATTAGGATCACCGTATATTTTCTTATTGAGATTTCAGCAAGGAGTTTTAAGACATTTAGGACTCTTATTAAATCGTGCGTGGACAGTTAGCCGAATGACACTTGGTCAATATATTCATATAAAAGTGCAGCCTCTGTTTATTTTAATTATCAATTACTATTTTGAGCATATATTGCTCAACAATTTGAATTTATTCATAATCATGGATTCAATTGCAGCTAGAAAAGGGGTGGAAATAGGTTTCAATTGTTAGTTATATAAAGTTATATAAACGATTTTTCTTTAAATAACCGTCATTAAAGTAAAATTCTGTTCGGCCAAAAGTCTGTTCGACCAAATATCCGTTCGACCAAATGTCTGTTTGTTCGACCAAATGTCCGTTCGTCCAATTGTCCGTTGAGCCAAATGTCCGTTAGGCCAAATGTCCGTTAGGCCAAATGTCCGTTGCGCCAAATGTCCGTTCGGCCAACTGATCGTACACAATCTTCTCCTAAGGCCATCTATAGTTTATCAGGCCAGCTCATCATGGCGTTTATAGTTCAATCAGCTGTTCAAAGTGGTCCTATCATATCTAATTACTGTCGCTAAAATTAATGGATAAAGATGGAGCGCAACCTATTTTCTTCGGTTTTTATGCCATTGCGCTCTTCTTGATGGTTTTTTCGCCTTGTGTTTTCTGTGATATAAATTGAGAAATGTTCAAGATTATTTGCCATCAAATTTATGTGAATTTATCAATCATATTATATATAAACGGGGTTTTTAACTGAACGAGTTGCCAGGCGATGGAGGCAAATTAGAGATTTAAGAGTTAATTATAAACTTATTATCACCTACTTGTTAGGATTCAACACTTCTACTTGTGTAGTTATGTTAACTAAGTTACTTAGTATGTTAATTGCGACTGATATACCTAATTAAGTGGTAATTTAGTATTCTTTAGCACTACCTATTCCATATTTCAGAGGCTGGCAAACTGTATGCCAATATACAGCAAAAATTTTCGCAGTACTTCTGATCCTAAGCCAATTTGGCTCATATTTGATGATTTCAAGCCAAAATTAACATAGAATTCATTCAAATTTTCAAGCTAATTAGATCAATCTAAGTTTTAACATTTGAAATGTAAGCTAATTGATTGGCTTTAACTGGCATACTCTGTAATATGGTCTAGGTTCAGCCCGTTCAATTTTATATACATAAATTCTATCAGTTACAGATGAAAATTTGGAAAAAAAATTCTTCAGTCCTATCAATTATGCCTTTGGCAATATTTTCATTCCCCATTAAAACTTTCGTCAGACAACTCTAAATTGGATTAAATTGCATTACGATGTGAAAACAACCACCATTTTGATTGAAACACCATCGAGCTCTTGTGTATATAGACGAATTTTAAATAGATTAGTTATTATCAGGTCAGTTAAATAACACTATTATAGTAATTGAATAATTGCCAATCAATTGGTATAGTTTATTTCATCATTACACAGTTATAAGTGGCTTAAAATAGTCCAATTATAAATACGGATGCAGACTAAATTCGCCATTTGTTTTTGATTTTTAGGACCACTTTGAACAGCTGTTTTTTTTTGGGGGGGGGGGGGAATCTGGCCTGATCAACTATAGACGGCCATGCTTTAATGGAGTCTTCCATGAACTCTATAGCATATAATTTCCCATAAGAAAATGTTTAGTCCATGCAATTGATAACACAGTATAGGAATGTTAAGGGACTTGAAAAATTTAGCTTGCAAATACTAACAGTGATCCAGAGTGTTAGTAGTCAATAGTGTGAAGAAGACCGTAGATAGAAAATTAAAGTATTATAGAAGCTTATAGGGATTAAAGCTGTTAGCTTTCTGGTTGGTTCATGTCTAATAATTTACAGATGTCGAGTACTTTGTTAGCTATCACACCTCCTAATTATAGATTTCAGTAGGGTGGAAATTTATTTTTTGTTTCATATCGTAATAGTGCGGAAAAATTGCAATTTGATGTAAAGATGATGTGTGCAAAAAAAAATGTTAAGGGTGAGCACCTGTACTTCGAAAATTTGAAAAATATCCCAAAAATCACTTATGTTGCCTATTTTTTTTTTCAAAAATATGTTACACACATTAAAAATTGGGATAGGAAGTTGCATTAGTGATGAATATGATCCTTAGATGTCTTACTACTTAAACAAATATTTATTAGCATCTACTATATGGTCGCCACAACGCCAAAAATATCTTAAAAAATACACATATTTAAAAAAAATTATCATAATAATTACCTTCGCGGAATGCGGGAAGGTCATATTTTAGCCGTGGTATATTTATTTATTTATCATCTTGTTATTCGCTTAACTGAAAAATTATTCAACCAAATTGCCTGAAATTTGGTGAAACGATTGGTCCAAGTCCAGTGACCTGCTGGTAGAATTTTGGGAGTGACCTGGTCAAAGGTCAAGAACATGGTCATTCATAACTCAAAAAGTATTGCACCATACTGCATGAAACTTTGTGGGACGATTGGTTAATATATAGGAACCATTTTGCTAGATTTTGAGAGCGATCATGTCAAAGATCAAGGTCAAGGCCATTTGTAACTCAATAACTCAAAAAGTTTTCAACCAAATTGTTTGAAATTTGATGGTACAACTGGTCAATGTCCAGGAACCGTCAAAGGTCAAGGTCTTTCATAACTCAATGATTCAAAAAGTATTGTACCATATTGCATGAAACTTGGTGGGACGATTGGTTATTATCCACTCAGCAGTTTATTAAATTTTGGGAGTGAACAGGTCAAAGCGGCGGCGAAGGTATGCGCTCTACCGAGTGAACATAATCTAGTTCGATATGTGATGCACCCTAATAATTTCATTCATAAATGTATCAATAATCGATATTTGTACAAAATTAAATGCCTTTATATATGAAATCTTTCAGAAATAACCACGAGGAGGTGGCTGCATTATATATTTACAAGTTATACCCTATATGCATTACCAATCGTTCGACCATGAATGGAAAATAATCTACATATATTAGATTAATTAAACTTTTAGAAGTGTCAATTTTTGGGCATGATTTCTTAGTTTGAATTTTACATTTTAACAGACCAAATCGAGCTGATGTGACCAGTTTTACTGCCTCAGGGACCAGTTTTACTGCCTCAGTGACCAGTTTTACTGCCTCAATGACCAGTTTTATGTGCCTCTCAACTGCGTGAGTGCGGCACGGAGAATGAACAATTGAAGATTGATTTCTCCGATCTGAAATGTTTTCAATTACATCTTCAGTTGAAAGATGCATGGTAAGTGGAGGCTCTGGCAGCTCACATTGCTTCCAATCAATTAATTCATAACATTTAGCCAAAAAAAATGATTAGGCGCCCATGATAGATGTTAATTTATATTTTTTTAAATTAGTAAGATATCTAAGGATCATATTCATCACTAATGCAACTTCCTATCTCTATTTTTAATGTCTGTAACATTTTTTGAACAAAAGGCACAATAAGTGATATTTGGAAAACATTTGAAGTACCGTCGCTCACCCTAAACACTTTTAGGATCTTTACTGTTTGCTGGGCGCATTTGAAAATAACGAAATTAATTCAATATTATATCATGGATACGCGTTGTTATTTAATGACCTCTGCTAATGACGAAGATTAGTAATTATATATTAGTAAACAAATAATAACTATATGTTAAATAATAACCATTATCAAATTATATGTATGATTATAATAAATGTATATTTCTATGATATATTGTTATATCTTTTCAAATGCGCCCAAGAAACAGAAACTTTTCTAAATATATTATTTAAAATAAAAAGTCTGTATTTTTTCTAACAAAATAATTTAATTGTTTTAAAGTTAGTAATTTTTTTTTTTTTTTTTTTTTTTTTTTTTTTTAAAAAGACAATATTTTTCCATTAAAACAAGAAGTTAGTAATTATAATACCATTATATTTTTTAATTTTATTTCCAATATTTTCAAATGCGCCCAGAAAACAGAAAAGATCCCACTTTTATTTTATTTTACTTTTATAATTTGCACACATCATTTTTACATCAATTTGCAACTTTTCCGCACTATTACGATATGAAAAAAGAGTTTAAAATCGCCCCACTCTAATGCTCAGTCCACTCTATCTCTATTTTTTACTTTCTTCTTTTCCTCGAGGTTATGAGACAAATCTTTAGCGAATCTTTTGATTGAAATTTTTTTACAAATAACTTGCTCTTCACTACCTCTATGTTGCTCTTTCTCTCTCTCCCTATGTTGCTCTTCACTACCTCTATGTTGCTCTTCTCTCTCTTTATGTTGCTCTTCACTAACTCTATGTTGCTCTTCGCTACCTCTATGTTGCTCTTCTCTCTCCCTATGTTGCTAACAGTAGTAACTACAGGCCGATTAGTTTAACATCGGTTCCTGGTCCTGGAAAGCTGCTAGAATCCATCATCAAGGATAGGATCACCTGGAAGAACACCAGCTCATAGGAAAGAGTCAGCATGGCTTTCTTCGCGGGAAGTCATGCCTGACAAACTTACTAGAGTTCTTCTACTACGTTCTTCAGGAGCATGACAAATCCAAAGCTGTTGACCTCGTCTACCTTGATTTCAAGAAGGCATTTGACAAGGTACCTCACAAGAGGTTAATGGCGAAAATAGCAGCTATTGGTGTGGGTGGTCGAGTTCTACAATGGATCAGGTCATGGCTAAATAACAGACGACAAAGAGTGGTGGTCAATGGCGTGGGCTCTGTGTGAAGCTCCGTAACCAGCGGAGTTCCCCAGGGCTCAGTCCTTGGTCCTCTGCTCTTTATTATTTACATAAATGACCTTGACGTAGGACTCGTCAGTAGGGTATCCAAGTTTGCTGATGACACAAAGATTGCCATCAACGCTGCAAGTCCAGAGGCCATCAGACAACTCCAACGTGATCTTTTCAAGATCGGAGAATGGTCGGAAAAGTGGTAGATGCCCTTCAATGTGGACAAGTGTAGAGTACTTCATGCTGGTCGTAGGAACGCTGAAGCTGTCTACACGCTATTTGGAGCCCAAATAGGACCCACTGATGTACAGAAGGATCTTGGAGTTATGATCACCAGGGATCTCAAGTTCTATCGACAGTGCCTGGAAGCTGAGAAGAGAGCAAACAAGATCCTAGGGTACATCAAGAGGCAATTCAGATACAGAGAGACAGTTCTCACCCTGTACAACTCTCTGGTAAGACCTCTTTTGGAGTTTGCGGTCCAGTTCTGGTCACCGACGTTGCGAGCAGATGTCCAGCTGTTGGAACGGGTGCAAGCGAGGGCGACTAAACTTGTACCTGAAATCCGATCCAAGGGATACGCACGTCGGTTAGAAGACCTGGGCCTCTTCACGCTTGAGCAGCGACGTTTGAGGGGTCAACTCATTGAGACTTTTAAGATCCTTCGAGGGATAAGTCGAGTTGATCCCGAAGACTATTTTTCGCTGTGTGTGAACCCCACCCGCAACCAAGGGTGGAAGGTGGTTCCGCCACGGTTCACCACTGCTCAGCTGGAGAAATTCATGCTGGTAAAAATCTGTAATGTTTGGAACAGACTGCCAGAAAATGTTGTCAGCAGCCTGACTGTTGACACATTCAAAAGGCGACTTGACGGGATACTCAGTGAGCTGGCTTACTGAGCTGTCAAGCGCCTCCATGACTTGACCTCGGAGTTGAGATGAGAGTCTTAGCTATCTTGTCTGATAGTACTCTTACTTCAACTACAACCAACCAACTAAGAGAAAACATGGCACCTTTCCGCGGCTAGAGAGATCAGGTCACACCCTGCGACCTATCACCGTCTAAGGGACTGCCTTCGGGCGGCCCCTGTGAAGGGGGCAGTGATTGGCGGGTTTGACTGACCAAGTCCAGGATAAAACTTGGAGTTAATGATTGTACCCAAACTTTGCTCCTACGCCTGGTGGAGGTTCTTCCTTTGTCAGGTTTGGGAGTACGGTTTGGAGTGCTTAGGTTCCAAGTGAGAAGTGATGGAGAGAGATTCACCTTGCTCCGTTGTTAACCCAACGTCGAGCGCACAGCTGGCTGTGCACAGTGGCCATCCTTGGATGGGCATATTGTGCCTTTTGATGGTTCCTTTATCCTTGTTACTCCTTGTGACTCTTCTCTCTACCTCTATGTTGCTCTTCTCTCTACCTATATGCTGCTCTTCTCTCTACCTCTATGTTGCTCTTCTCTCTAGATCTATGTTGCTCTTCTCTCTACCTCTATGTTGCTCTTCTCTCTACCTCTATGTTGCTCTTCTCTCTACCTCTATGTTGCTCTTCTCTCTACCTCTATGTTGCTCTTCTCTCTACCTCTATGGTGCTCTTCTCTCTACCTATATGCTGCTCTTCTCTCTACCTCTATGTTGCTCTTCTCTCTACCTCTATGTTGCTCTTCTCTCTAGATCTATGTTGCTCTTCTTTCTACCTATATGCTGCTCTTCTCTCTACCTATATGCTGCTCTTCTCTCTACCTCTATGTTGCTCTTCTCTCTACCTCTATGTTGCTCTTCTCTCTACCTCTATGTTGCTCTTCTCTCTACCTCTATGTTGCTCTTCTCTCTACCTCTATGTTGCTCTTCTCTCTACCTCTATGTTGCTCTTCTCTATACCTCTATGTTGCTCTTCTCTCTAGATCTATGTTGATCTTCTCTCTACCTCTATGTTGCTCATCTCTCTACCTCTATGTTGCTCTTCTCTCTACCTATATACTGCTCTTCTCTCTACCTCTATGTTGCTCTTCTCTCTACCTCTATGTTGCTCTTCTCTCTAGATCTATGTTGCTCTTCTCTCTACCTATATGCTGCTCTTCTCTCTACCTCTATGTTGCTCTTCTCTCTAGATCTATGTTGCTCTTCTCTCTACCTATATGCTGCTCTTCTCTCTACCTCTATGTTGCTCTTCTCTCTAGATCTATGTTGCTCTTCTCTCTACCTCTATGTTGCTCTTCTCTCTACCTCTATGTTGCTCTTCTCTCTACCTCTATGTTGCTCTTCTCTCTACCTCTATGTTGCTCTTCTCTCTACCTATATGCTGCTCTTCTCTCTACCTCTATGTTGCTCTTCTCTCTACCTCTATGTTGCTCTTCTCTCTAGATCTATGTTGCTCTTCTCCCTACCTATATGCTTCTCTTCTCTCTACCTCTATGTTGCTCTTCTCTCTACCTCTATGTTGCTCTTCTCTCTAGATCTATGTTGCTCTTCTCCCTACCTATATGCTGCTCTTCTCTCTACCTCTATGTTGCTCTTCTCTCTACCTCTATGTTGCTCTTCACTCAATTAAGACATGAGAGCAGATTGGATGACACAGCATTCACTCTCACATCTGAATGACACTGATAACGTTATCAGATTGATATTACTGAACTTATCTAGCTTACATTTAGGGTAACTCCCACATTTTTTATCCTATATGAAAATATGTATAATATAAAATAATAAATCGATATTTTAAATAGGATAAACTGCTTTTTAAAATGAAGAAATATCCGATCACTCGGTACTGCATGTTTTTAAAAATGTATCATACAATATAACCATGCTAATGATTACGCAACATGAACAAGTAAATTGAGGTACAGATTACAAGTATCTGAATTAACTCATAGAATGCATAATCATTAAAGTATGTAAATTATAAATTATGAAAATAGGTATGTAAATTATGATGATGCATAATTATTGTTTAGAGATATTGAACAAATAAAATCGCAAAAGTCATGGCACGAAATTTCCACACAGTCACTTCTAGGACAAAAAATAAAAATGGGGGAATATAAGATTGTGGGATATTTGGCTTTTAGTAAAGTTTATTATATTAAAATTGCTACTACCCACACTTCAATTAACTAAATTAACACACTTTAAATAAGTAAATTTAATTAACTATATTACTTTTCAATGCAGATATTTTATGTCCTCGCGCGACAAAGGTTCGGTTGGAAGTGAACTTCGCCTGCTCACACGTACGCTCATACAAACACAAATCTGAATGACGTCATGGGGAATTTATATATTATTTATTACAGATAATGAGTTTATTACAATAATTATATATATTTACAAATATAATAATTATTATTTATCCGATTATGAATATTCAAACAGAAAGCATATTCTTTAAATTATAGTTTTTAATATTGACATCCACGTAGAAATCTTTCTAGAACTTGATGATGCCATCGAATGAGGATTCTGATGAAATCATTTATTTATTAGAAAACATTTATTAGAAAAGAAATAAAATGTGTTAGGAATATAAAATTCCATATATAAAAAGAAAGAGATATAATTCTATCATTTAGATTACTAATTAATTAGGTATATCAATTTATTTGTTAGTTTTATCAAAAAGAAAACGTGAAATTTTTATCAGAATAGAAAACTGTTTTGTAATGTGCATGGTAGACATTTCAAGATAGGTAGCAAAGGCACAAGTCAATCTATTCACAGCTGACAAATAAATTATATTGAGTCATACTAGTGTAGTGTTCAGGTGAGATTTTTACCACACAAACAAACTTTAGAGAGCTAAATTAGATTTTATTCAGAAGCTTTAGCGGATCTTTCAGAAAGTACCAATAGGATATGACAACACATATATTTAAATTTAGTTTATTTTCAATATACATATATAGTCAACCATTAATAAGTTTTAAATCAAAAGGAATTTTCAATATAATTTATTTATAGAAAGTAAATTTAGAACGTTAAAATAAATTCAAAACGAGCTATTTTTACCTAAAATTACCTAAGTACAAAAATAATTTACTTTCATAGAAATATTTCCCCCTAGGTTCACTACTCAACTTCGACAAGCCAATGAACACCGTACCAAAGAAGAAAAAACCTGAACCCTCAATCTCTCACACCGTTTCACAAACATCCGTAACACTATAAATTTTCTCACACAAAAATAAATTGCACAAACTTAACACTGTAAACAGTAGAGACCAGGAAACTATCTATTTAGCAAAGGTTCATACTTACTAAAGTTTCAAAATTCGGTGAAGTTTCAAATTTAGTGAAGTTTCAAATTTAGTGAAGTTTCAAATTTAGTGAAGTTTCAAATTTAGTGAAGTTTCAAATTTGGTGAAGTTTCAAATTCGGTGAAGTTTCAAATTTGGTAAAATTTCAAATTTGGTGAAGTTTCAAATTCGGTGAAGTTTCAAATTCGATGAAGTATCAAATTTGGTGAATAATTGGTGGGTTAAGTGACTTTTGACTTCAAGTCATGATGCAAAGGTCCCCTTTGGTATGAATGTTCATTCGAGTTATACCATTTTTTTTCCAAAGACACACTTGAGATCACCCTTATAGTTTTCGAAATATACGCATGATACCCACTTCTATTATTTCAATTGGTATCCATGATACTTGCTAATAGAGGTAGGTATGATAATAGCTCGTTCATCCGACTGCATTTAATATTTTATCCTTCATTTATAACTTATGTGTCCATTAATTTTGTTCGCCTTTAGGTGGCCTGAACCGTAGAAGCATGGATGGCACCACCCCCTGGACTCACCACTCGGGACTCACCAACAAGAGGTGTGAGTCTTACGAGCTACAGTCAGTACCTACAGTGATAAGAATGACACTGTATGCAGACCATGATACAGTCATGCCTGTAGGCTGAAGACCTCGTTTAAACATGTTTATAATTGTTGGAACTAGGGGAGGATGGTCATCAAGGGGTACGGTCAAGAGCCCCCGGTCAAGAGCCCCCCCGGTCATGAACCCCCCCGGTCACGAGCCCCCCCGGTCATGAGCCCCCCTAGGTCATAAGCCCCCCCGGTCACGAGCCCCCCCCCCGGTCACGAGCCCCCTGTTTTTAAATCCTTATTGACACTTTTGTAGTTCATTACTGAATAGACATAAATTATATGTATATCGGGGGGCCTGCCGCCCCCCGAACCCCCCTGCCA
>CANNZV010002385.1:0-101001 GCA_947561585.1 Caprella mutica
ATCAGAGAAAAGAGTCACTGTGATGATGTACTATCAGAGTAAAGAGTCACTGTGATGATGTACTATCAGAGTAAAGAGTCACTGTGATGATGTACTATCAGAGAAAAGAGTCACTGTGATGATGTACTATCAGAGAAAAGAGTCACTGTGATGATGTACTATCAGAGAAAAGAGTCACTGTGATGATGTACTATCAGAGAAAAGAGTCACTGTGATGATGTACTATCAGAGAAAAGAGTCACTGTGATGATGTACTATCAGAGAAAAGAGTCACTGTGATGATGTACTATCAGAGAAAAGAGTCACTGTGATGATGTACTATCAGAGAAAAGAGTCACTGTGATGATGTACTATCAGAGAAAAGAGTCACTGTGATGATGTACTATCAGAGAAAAGAGTCACTGTGATGATGTACTATCAGAGAAAAGAGTCACTGTGATGATGTACTATCAGAGAAAAGAGTCACTGTGATGATGTACTATCAGAGAAAAGAGTCACTGTGATGATGTACTATCAGAGAAAAGAGTCACTGTGATGATGTACTATCAGAGAAAAGAGTCACTGTGATGATGTACTATCAGAGAAAAGAGTCACTGTGATGATGTACTATCAGAGAAAAGAGTCACTGTGATGATGTACTATCAGAGAAAAGAGTCACTGTGATGATGTACTATCAGAGAAAAGAGTCACTGTGATGATGTACTATCAGAGAAAAGAGTCACTGTGATGATGTACTATCAGAGTAAAGAGTCACTGTGATGATGTACTATCAGAGTAAAGAGTCACTGTGATGATGTACTATCAGAGTAAAGAGTCACTGTGATGATGTACTATCAGAGAAAAGAGTCACTGTGATGATGTACTATCAGAGAAAAGAGTCACTGTGATGATGTACTATCAGAGAAAAGAGTCACTGTGATGATGTACTATCAGAGAAAAGAGTCACTGTGATGATGTACTATCAGAGAAAAGAGTCACTGTGATGATGTACTATCAGAGAAAAGAGTCAATGTGATGATGTACTATCAGAGAAAAGAGTCAATGTGATGATGTACTATCAGAGAAAAGAGTCAATGTGATGATGTACTATCAGAGAAAAGAGTCAATGTGATGATGTACTATCAGAGAAAAGAGTCACTGAGATGAATATAATTTTTCAAATCAGTTTTAAATTATCTCATCGTTTACCCAGACCAATTTTAAAATATCTACAAACATTACAATTGATACAGTTTCTTCCTGGAAATGTGAAATTAGCAAACTGTCTAAAATTATCACAGATACACTTTTCTTTGACTGTTCCTCTCTATAGCTTCAGTCTATGTTTCTCAGGCCTGCAGACTGTTTACAGCAAGAGGTTCTAACGGAAGTCAGACCTCTTTCAAAGAGGTTATTAATCACCTTCTGGCTCAGTAGTAACCTCATCACAGTAACTACTGCTCTACTTTGCAACAAGATGCTTAGGCTTGAGTATGCTGTTTAAATAGCTTAATTGCAGTGGGAGAGAGTTTTATTTGAATTGAAAAAGTAGTTAAAATTTAACCGAAAATATCTCATAATTTATCAAATCTTGTAACTTAAATTGTTTTAAATTTATTTTACAGTATTTGAAATTATATTTATTTGATAATTATTGTAATTTAATTAGATTTTTTTTATTTAAATTAAAACAAATGTACAAATATAGTTTCAATAATTTATTTAAATTAATGTTTATTGCTATAATTTCAAATTTTTGTATGTGTGAATTTCTTGTTGGTTGATTTTGAAGTCATCTTGTAATTGAAATATTATTTTCATTTAATCAACTCCAATCGTATTTTAATTTTCTGAGCTAATACCGTTAGGAAGGGTGAAGAAAATAGATAGATAATTAATAGAGGAATTTGAACAGATAGACAGGAACAGATAGAGAGATACAGACAGATAATAATTAGATTAATTTGTACCGGTAGACAGGGCCCTCCATCTTGTGGGATTTTCTGTGCGGTTTGTTCCAATGTGTGGGAAATAAAAGAGATCCCGTGAGTATTTTTATCATTCCACAAAACTAACTTCCTTGCAGTTAATTCACAGTGAGAAAAGTAACTGTTGCAGTTCAGCTGAAATAAAATACTCTAAATATTTACTCACGTGTTTTGGGAAATGTAAATGCGTTATTTTTTGTTAGTGAGAAACATTTAGTATGTTTTAGTTAAATATAATTTAACATTAATTATCTAGTTAAAATATTAAATTATATATTTTTTCTTATAGGTCCGAAAATGTTTTTTGGACAAAATGATTTTTCGGACAAAATGATTTTTCGGACAAAATGATTTTTCGGACAAAATGATTTTTCGGACAAAATGATTTTTCGGACAAAATGATTTTTCGGACAAAATGATTTTTCGGGCAAAACTATTTTTTCTGTCCGAAAATGTGGAACTGTCTGATAATTCATAACTTTTCCAATATGTTTTCTATTCATGTTTTTTGTATTTAAATTTGAAGCCGTTACATATTTCACAACGTATGAGTTTACACTTAAAATCATTCCTAAACAGATTGGCAAAATTTATTGCTATTTCGGGCGAAATATTTCTGAAATGTTACCTATAAAAGATACCCTTTACCTTATCTCTAATGCCCATAAATTACCCTAAATACCTCCCTTTATCTCCCATAACTCACCTATAATCAGCAGTTAAGGTGTGTAATCCCCCTATTCTCTCCTATAATTTCATTTCCGCCATAATTTATATTATTTATCTGGCCATGACTGAACTGTATTGCAAATCAGTGTGTTTTATCTTTGCTGTAAATAATATCGACTTCAAAAGAGCAGTTGGGAAATTTCGTTACTGCACACTTTAAACTGTTTTTTTATATTCCGTGAATGTGGAATAGAATACATTTATTTGGGTTGAATAGACTTTCTAAAGTATTTAAAAATTCATATGATTAGCCCTGAAATACCTGATATAATTCTCAAAATTCCACACTAACAATTCATGTATTTTGTTTTATAAATATGAATAATATATAGAATATGTGTTAAAACGGTAAATCTTTTTATTTACCATTAAGTTAAATATTTTCAATTTTCATTTGAGTTAAAATGCGCCGGTCAGAAAAAAAGCAAATATTCTCCATTTTCGGTAGTTATTTTCTATTCTAATGCATTTCTAGGGATACTGGAAATAAATATAATGATTTACGGACTAATTATTCATAGGATTCTTATTCCGTGTCCCAAATCCTTTGATATATCATATCTAAGCAATATCCTGACCACCAGACCTCTTAGATATCATATCTATTATCACCTTATCACAATATGTAGAAAGTTACTTTTTATATACTTCAATGCAAATCAGATATCATAACTCACTACTTTCTAAACTGTTCCATATTCACAAGTTTGTAATTATTCTTGCAGTTACTTATCTATTGCACTTACTTATCTCTTACTTCTTGCAGTTACTTATCTATTGCACTTACTTATCTCTTTATCAATTGCACTTACTATCTCTTCCTTTCCATGTTTGTTTCCAATGATTTAGATAGTATGTGATGTTATTTGTCCAAAGGTGCAGATATAGCTAAGTTGTCTTCTTTCTATCATTATTTCCATTCATATTTTGTATTAATTTTAGTTTTTATTTATTCTTATTCTTATTTAAATGTTAAATTATCTTTAATTTAATTTTAATAATTTTTTTTTCAAAATTAAGATCATTACTTTAGAAAACGGATTTTTTCTCGACAAATTTACTCAATTTTTCTATCATATATAAATAAGATATTTTTATTTGTTATCAAAGACCGTCACATTTCTAATCAATTACATTAGTATATTATGTACTGTATTTATTGTTTAACTTTCCGGAAAATATTTCAAGATTATAGTTTTATAGTTATGTAAGTTATATCACAATTCTGCTTATGTACCTAGGGACTATGTGCTGCCTAGGTGGGCCAATAAATTAGATGGTAGATCTTACCTTTAATATTGTTTTAATCTTTCTTTAATCTTGCCTCTGTTCTTACCTTTAGTCTTTCCATTAATCCACCTTTGATCTTTCCTTTTAATCTAAACTTTGATATTTCCTTTAATCTCTCCTTTAGTTTTACCTTTCATCTTACCTTTAATCTTTTGCTTTAAGCTTTTTCCTTTAATCTTTTTCCTTAATCTTTTTCCTTAATCTTTTTCCTTTAATCTTTTCCCTTAATCTTTTTCTTTAATTTTTTCCTTTAATTTTTTCCTTTAATTTTTTCCTTTAATTTTTTCCTTTAATTTTTTTCTTTAATTTTTTCCTTTAATTTTTTTCTTTAATTTTTTTCTTTAATCTTTTCCTTTAATCTTTTCCTTTAATCTTTTCCTTTAATCTTTTCCTTTAATCTTTTCCTTTAATCTTTCCTTCAATCTTACCTTCTATCTTACCTTTAATCTTCCCCATTAATGGTGCACTCCTATCACTTTTCCCAACTGTTCACTTTCATAGCATTCTTCTCTTCAATTGTTTCACGCTTTATTATTTGTAATGGAGGCAATTTGTATTTATTGCTATGGTATAGAAGGTCATTTCATGTGTTTCTGTTTGATGATAAGCCATGATACTGTCTCAGGAAGATTAAAGTCTACGATAACAATTATTTCGCTATACCTAGTAGAGTTTTACGCTTTTTTAATTTGGTGTAGGGTAAGTTTCGAATTATCGGACAGTTCCACATCTTCGGTCACACAAGAAAAAATATTTAAAATTTTAACTGGTTAATTTAATTATTAGTATTCAAGATAACTGCAGGTAACTTCTTATTGTAATTTGAACTGAGAATGAGCAATAGTCTTAGGTATCAGATCGTTTAAAAGTCATAAGTTATGCATATATAATAACGATATAAGTTATTTGTATAATAAAGTATGTTTTGTCTCTTTTTTTATCTGCCTGTTTACCCGTTACCCCTGTTTACCCGTTACCCCTGTTTACCCGTCACCCTGTTTTCTCGTATCACAGCCATATGCTCCCAAGGCAGTACAATGTAAATGTCCTCACGGCACAGTAACGGTGGGACGTTATTTGAATATTAAATGGGTCAAAGAAGTACGCCTTGCCATGTTATTCTAACTAATCTTGTGCCAGTTGACAGATGTCAACTGTTTGTATTTAGTTATAGAAATAGAGTGTGTTATGGGCAGGTTGTGTGGGAATATAAAGGTATTGAAGTGGCTGAGAATGATTATAATAATTGAAATTGTTCATTTATCAGTTATTCTATTTCTTTATATGTAAGTTGGTACTTTTTTGTATTTATCACCTGGCCTCTATATTTCTTCACTACGTTAAAGTGGGTAAATGTGTGCCTGAGGAACGGATTAAACTTATTGAGCTGGGAGATGGTTAGAAAGGGAAGAGAGTAGGATATATCAATTCCAGTACTAACATTGCTCTAAGATATTGCATAAAATTTATTCATTTAACAAAACATATTTAGTTATAGAAGTGGGTGGGATATCAAGACACTATTTTCCATTAAAGCAAGAAGAATAAATATCTATTTATAACACGCGAATAATATAAGATTAATGGAAGGTTCTCGTTGAATTGTATGAGTTGGTGGTTGAGATACACCCTTTATCTATACTACTCACCCAGTTAATCACTATAAGTGAGTTCAATGCTGCCTGTATAGTTACCAAGCTATCTAAAGCCACTGCACGTGTATATTACAGATGTTATAAATTACGTTATAGTTTGCCTTAAGGGAAGGTATGTACTTGAAGCTGTTACATTTAATGAGCTTTTAAAGTGAATGAGGCGGAATGATAAGTTTTTTAATCACGAAACACGGTTTATGTCGCTTCTTTTTATAAGTCACGGTGAGTTAACAGTTAATAAATTGTAATTATTCAAAGAAAGTTAATACCATTAATTTCTAAAGTGATTTAAAGTAAAGTATTTATCCGATTCGTTATTACATTTTAGTGTATACCTAATTTTTATTTAATTTCAACTGATGTAATAATTCTAACAATCTAGTAAAATTATAATTATATTAAATTAATATTAACTTAGCTTTTCATAATATGAGGATTCACATTAATCGTGTATTAATTTACACAGGTAACTGTATGGAACCTGTGTAGAATATGTACACCTGTGTGACTCAACACATCTATACACCAATTATGTGTATTTTTGATTCTTTCCGCGAATTATTATCGCGTCATGCACGAGTTTACTCTGTCCCGCGAAATGCACACACCGATTTATCTGCTACGATATATCGGTGTGCGCAGTAGTGTCTATACGATATATCTGCTACGATATATCTGTGTGCGCAGTATCTATACGATATATCGGTGTATACATTATATATACGTTATATCGGTGTGTGCATTATCTATACGATATATCGGTTTGTGCATTATATATTCGATATATCGGTTTGTGCATTATCTATTCGATATATCGGTTTGTGCATTATCTTTTCGATATATCTATATTTGTATCATCTAACCAATATTATAAGCCGTGTTACCGTTAGATAAAATGTATTACATATAATACTAATAATAATTTTAATTGTTTTCTTTATTTTACAAAAGATTTAACGAATTTATTTTTATTCACTTCGAAAATGTTTAGTTTTTAATTACTAATTAAACTATGCACATAGAAGCCATCTAACCACATGTGCATAAAGACTAACAACTTTATCCTTTCTATTGTATTAACAGTGTCAATATACATTAAAATGTTTTATTTTTAATTGTATGTTCAGTATTGCCACTGTGTATTTTAGAACAATTAGCACATATGCATGAATACAGTTAACAATTATAGAGTTTTGGTATATTGAATATGGTTACTGTGTTTATTTTAACTAAACCTTATTTAGTTAATTAGAGTTTTTTCCAATGATACAGAATTGAGATGTTTATACATCGCTTGTTTGCGAGAACAGTGTCATAACTTCAAAAAAGCTATTTTTCAGGAGAGGCATTTTAGTACTTGTAATGTACGTACATCTAATGGTATATCGTTAGGACATTTAGCCTCTCTAGCGGTATATTTTTGAGTTACAATGATGATTTTTTCACCAAAATGATCACCATTTTATGATTTATATGTCAATATAAATAACTCTAAAATACATGTTTTTGTGTTTATGACGTTGTTGTTCATTATGAATGGATATTTTTAATTTATATTTAATATTGTCACGATTAACTTAAATACAATATTAAATGATTAAATATTATATTTTATATTCAATTTACATTATTTAATTTATATATCATTCAATTTTGTATAGTTTAAATTATTTAAAATAATTCGATAGTTCAAATTGAAATATTTACTAACAAGAATAAATTTTCTGAAACAAATTAAAATCATGTCACATGTTCAGTTATACAATTTAAAAAACACTATATATTTCCAATCATCAAACACCCAAAACATCTTTCTACTTTCCGTAAATTTTTCTGCTCCGGTGAATTACATTCTTTCGCTAAAATCCGATGAAGCGGATACGTTTTCCGTTCGCGATGGGTGGGTTCCTCGTTCGCGATGGGTGGGTTCCTCGTTCGCGATAGGTGGTTCTTAACCATCAGGTGCAGCACCATCACAAACCGTCACGAACAAAGCCTCTCGAACAATACGAACATTGTTAGTGTGAGAATTCACTACGACAAACAATTGAGAAAGTCTCTCTACACTGCCGATTTAATCGTAACATGGTTAGCAGTTGTGACTTATCGCTTGTTCTACGGTATATATTGTACTAAAATATATAATCTGGATGACGACTATACTGCTATGGTGAAGGAAATTTGTCTTTTTCTATTTCACCTACTTCTTAATCGAATTATGTTTTGATTGAATTATATAAAATCTTAATTAACTTGAATCTTATTTGATTGAATCTTAATTATATTAAATATATGTTTAATTAAGTATTAATTTCAATTAAATGTAAATTTGATTTAATTTATTCGAACTCAGTAATAAGTTAATTCATTGTTATTAATAAGTAATTTTCATCTTTAACATCAAACTGTTTAAGATACTTACCAATGTATTTAATTAAAACTGTTTTATTAGCAGATATATCACTTTCATTTCTACTTACTGAAATAACATTCATTGTAATTAAACAAATAACTAATTCGTTAAGGATAATTTTCAGCATAATATGTAAATTGGACTTTATATGTTAAATATTCCATGATTTTATGTACTAAATCCTCTTCTTTCGAAGGTAAGTCCCGACTTATCGACCAGTTTAACATTTTCGACCATGTAGGAAAAAAATATGTATTTAATTTGCCGGGTTATTTAAATTGGTATCCATGATACCAGCAGGTATCATGGATACCAATTTATGTTAAAATGAAATATATTTTTCCTAACATATACTATGCTCGAAAAGTGAAACTGTTGGATAAATAGGTAGCGGCGTACCCTACTTGTCTGACGTCAAATAGTTATCTAGTGACATTAGTCCTCGCCTGCAGTTTAGTGCATTTCTAATGACTTGAAATACTTTTATTTATTATCACCCACGGATGGTTTTCTCTATTTATATTATTGTTGAGAATAGAAGCTAGTAATGAGGTGCTACTAGAGAAAAGAGTCACTGTGATGATGTACTACTAGAGAAAAGAGTCACTGTGATGATGTACTATCAGAGAAAAGAGTCACTGTGATGATGTACTATCAGAGAAAAGAGTCACTGTGATGATGTACTATCAGAGAAAAGAGTCACTGTGATGATGTACTATCAGAGAAAAGAGTCACTGTGATGATGTACTATCAGAGAAAAGAGTCACTGTGATGATGTACTATCAGAGAAAAGAGTCACTGTGATGATGTACTATCAGAGAAAAGAGTCACTGTGATGATGTACTATCAGAGAAAAGAGTCACTGTGATGATGTACTATCAGAGAAAAGAGTCACTGTGATGATGTACTATCAGAGAAAAGAGTCACTGTGATGATGTACTATCAGAGAAAAGAGTCACTGTGATGATGTACTATCAGAGAAAAGAGTCACTGTGATGATGTACTATCAGAGAAAAGAGTCACTGTGATGATGTACTATCAGAGAAAATAGTCTCTACATAATACTAATTTCACAAATCACAGTTTTCCAATTTTCTATTATTTTCAAATCCTACATACTTTGTCGACGCGTATCCAAACCATTTTAAAAAATATCAACAAGCATTACAATTTATAAAGTTTCCTTTTGCAAATGTGAAATTAGTAAAATGTTTTAAAATCACCACAGATACACTTGTCTCTAACTTTACATTGTTACACCTCTCTAATACGGTCAATGTATGTATGGACGCATTATAAGTACTAATTTGCTAAGGGACTTATCTCTAGACTAATCATTAGTTCCTTTTCATGGTCAAAGGATTTTGTTAGTCAGTAATTAGATAGAGGTTTGACGTCAGATTAAAGGTGTGAACAGTTAATTGTTGTACTATAATTATTGCAGGCAGTGTACCTATATATTACAAATACCTGGTGTAGTCACCTCCGCAAAATGACGGATGATTATGTTTTTATCGGCTTTTAATATGTTTATTTGTCATCTTGTTACTCGCATAACTCAAAAAGTACTCAACCAATTTGCCTGAAATCTGGTGGGACGATTGTTCACTATCCAGTAACCATTTGTTTAAAATTTTGGGAGAGATTGGGTCAAAGGTCAAGGTCATTCATAACTCATTT
Organism: Caprella mutica; assembly: GCA_947561585.1. Classification (NCBI taxonomy): domain Eukaryota; kingdom Metazoa; phylum Arthropoda; class Malacostraca; order Amphipoda; family Caprellidae; genus Caprella; species Caprella mutica. The sequence goes on from CANNZV010002385.1 coordinate 9,735, forward strand.
ATAAGCGGTGTTCGAAGGTATGTGCTCTACTACGAGTGCCCCTTCTAGTTTGATGTATATTACCATAATGAATGATATATAATATCTATCTAGCTAAATTAATATTATCTACTGCATCGTCGTTAGCGGTTACCCAGTGACTGGGATGTTACTACATCGTCACATCAGTGACTGTTTTTCTGACACTTGCCCCGAAGGCAGAGATCGTCTCTGGGTACGTGTCCCGTTACGGCAAAACAACGGGAAAACAGTAACAGATACCGGGGAAAGGGGTGGGGGTTAATTTCTTGATTCCCTAGACTTTCTGCTAAATGTTTCGTATTTTATTACTTATTTTAACTAAGTAATGCTTATTTGAATTATAATTTCCATATAGAAACATTAAATTGTTGTGAAAAATGTCTGATTTTCGGACCAAGTGTACTGTAAGGACACCTAATTTTCAAGTTTTAACCAACTGTACTTTAAGGACACCAGTGTGAACTTAACTATAGTTTAAGGACACCAGTGAATTTTTGAATGTGTCTGTACTGTGTTCTACATGTGTTGACTCTAATCTACTAATCATGTGATGACTGCCTCTTTATTGTTCTTTCTATATATTCCTTATTATAAATGGCAATTTTTCTTTAAATTAGTATCAACTATCATAAATATCACCCAAATGTTTTTTAAGAACCAGGTGATGTTTATGGTCACCAGGTGGAGCTGGTGTCCATAAGTTATACCTACTTAATCCTGATTTTCTGTTTGAATGGAAAAAAAAATATTTCGAGATTGAATAATTTTCTTCCACCATTAATTGATTAAATATAATCTAGTCTGTTATTTCATTACTTATAAATTTTTATAAACTATTCAGATAATTAGCATAAACAATATAATATTTTTTAAACTTAATTTTTGTTCCTTAAAGTATTTCGCCATTTTATTTGTAAAATATTTAGTAACTACATCTTTTTCCTTATGGCATTCTTTTCCCAATTTGTTGCAATAACCACTTATTTCTTTACAATATTTAACTTTAATTTCGTAACTTTTAAGCAGTTAATAAATACGTTATCATTTGACGTTAATTCGATACTTTGCAGCACAATCAAGATAACGAAATTCTTGCCTTATGAACAACTTGCCCATTTCAGGGGAATATTTATCGTTTTTTTAGGGTAACATTCCAAGGTAATTTATTTGGAATATATTTCAGCTTAGTTAATATTTCCTTCATTTTGTGGGGTAAAGTTTCATCGCAATTTATTTTAGGGTAATTAATTTTATGTTATTTTTGGACAACTTTGTTAGATTTTAGGGTGATTTTGTTATATTTTAAGGTAATATTTTATTGTATGATAACTTTTAGTTAGTGTATCTATTGTAATATTTTAGGGGTAATTTTCGAAATATTTTAGGGTAATTTTTTATTTTAGGGTAATTTTTTATTTTAGGGTAATTTTTTATTTTAGGGTAATTTGTATTATTGAGTAACATTAATTTTAATATTTCAGGGTAACAATTTAGGGTAGTATTTTCACGCCCCAATCGCCTCAAAATCTTCAATGTGCGTCACACGAGCACCTCATTGGCCCAATGTTGTGCAATAAATGTTGCAACAACAACGTGTGATATTTCAAACGTTAAAAGAATTGGAAAAAGGCAGAATTAAAGAACTCTATGATTTAAATATAGGAAATACTGTCTAAATCATATAATAATAAATTTAAATCATGTTATTTACTACATAGAAACATATATATATTATGATAAACTCTACCCTAATTTTATTTTATGGGTCACATCTGATATAGTTTCCCCTTTGTGTTACACCTTCAAAGTGGTACACAATCACACGGACAAAGTATAAGGAATACTCTTTGTATCTCTTTGTTATAAGTTAACTGCTCCATTATACCGTAACTGATGTACAACATCACTTCAATGACTTCATTATCATATTCCCAGCGTATTCCCTTATTATGGATATCCTCCAAAAATTACGTAAGTACCTCACGAATCGCACGCAGCTGTCGGAGATGCTCTGCGCCGACAGATTTCGTTACGAAGACTTCTGCCCCCCTGGCGATGGTTCAATTGTGGCAGGGCACGACTCCGCCATGACCCAGTTGATGCTTTCTTTGGAATAAAGGGAGTACAGTTAATCTTATGACACTTTCCTCTGTAAGCAACTGTACGTGAACTGCATTACCGACTGAAATGATTTAACAAATGCGTCACAGCTTCTAGGGTAAACTCTGAGTTATAGGACGGGTGCATGTTTTCGGACACGTAAAAAAATAAAGTAAATCATTAATTGTATTTTATTTTATTATATATTTCTCCTTACGTGTCGGAAAATGTGGAACTGTCCGATAACTCAGAATATACCCTTTCTCCACACATTTATTTTAGCATGTTTTTATCTCATGTTTAACATATGTTTCTGAAGATGATGTGTATCTTCCATTTAAAAGTGTACCTGTTAGAATGTGTGTGTGTGTATACTACTATACACTATACAGTGTATCAGCATATGCATACAGTGTGTATCTATTGCATTAAATACAGTATACATGTATCTAATTCCTGCATCTGCAGTGTATCTATATATTAACACCTGTGTATCTATACCAATGACTGTATCTATACTGTGTATCTATACCAATGACTGTATCTATATACTGTGTATCTGTACCAATGACTGTATCTATACTGTGTATCTGTACCAATGACTGTATCTATACTGTGTATCTGTACCAATGACTGTATCTATACTGTGTATCTGTACCAATGACTGTATCTATACTGTCTATCTGTACCAATGACTGTATCTATACTGTGTATCTATACCAATGACTGTATCTATACTGTGTATCTGTACCAATGACTGTATCTATACTGTCTATCTGTACCAATGACTGTATCTATACTGTGTATCTATACCAATGACTGTATCTATACTGTGTATCTGTACCAATGACTGTATCTATATACTGTGTATCTGTACCAATGACTGTATCTATACTGTGTATCTGTACCAATGACTGTATCTATATACTGTGTATCTGTACCAATGACTGTATCTATATACTGTGTATCTGTACCAATGACTGTATCTATACTGTATCTACACAGTAAAGATACAGTGCAGATGCACAGTATCTATTCTGTATCTCGAGGTCATAGAGATTTCTTTCCTGACCAAAAAATCGAATCGTTTCTTTGTTCCTTCCCAAACAATTGAAATGGAGAACTATTACATTGATGACAGTCATTCTGTACTCTCTTTCCCGTAGAAATAACACAGCACATTGCCCCGTAGGAATAACACTGCACTTTGCCCCAGTGCTTAACCCTATCAGATTAGCGTCAAAATGACTGTGTACATCACATGTAATTGAACCTTGTGACGATATTTCGAGAATGTAATTCATATTTTGTGTCTTTTCGTTGACCCCAGAGCGACGTTAATATCTTAGGTACTAAAGCACTTAGGTACTAAAGTACTTAGGTACTAAAGTACTTAGGTACTAAAGTACTTAGGTACTAAAGTACTTAGGTGCAAGTACTTAGGTACTAAAGTACTTAGGTACTAAAGTACTTAGGTACTAAAGTACTTAGGTACTAAAGTACTTAGGTACTAAAGTACTTAGGTGCTAAAGTACTTAGGTACTAAAGTACTTAGGTACTAAAGTACTTAGGTACTAAAGTACTTAGGTACTAAAGTACTTAGGTACTAAAGTACTTAGGTACTAAAGTACTTAGGTACTAAAGTACTTAGGTACTAAAGTACTTAGGTACTAAAGTACTTAGGTACTAAAGTACTTAGGTACTAAAGTACTTAGGTACTAAAGTACTTAGGTACTAAAGTACTTAGGTACTAAAGTACTTAGGTACTAAAGTACTTAGGTACTAAAGTACTTAGGTACTAAAGTACTTAGGTGCTAAAGTACTTAGGTGCTAAAGTACTTAGGTGCTAAAGTACTTAGGTACTAAAGTACTTAGGTACTAAAGTACTTAGGTACTAAAGTACTTAGGTACTAAAGTACTTAGGTACTGAAGCACTTAGGTACTGAAGTACTTAGGTACTAAAGTACTTAGGTACTAAAGTACTTAGGTACTAAAGTACTTAGGTACTAAAGTACTTAGGTGCTAGAGTACTTAGGTACTAGAGTACTTAGGTACTAGAGTACTTAGGTACTAGAGTACTTAGGTACTAGAGTACTTAGGTACTAGAGTACTTTGGTGCTAGAGTACTTTGGTGCTAGAGTACTTTGGTGCTAGAGTACTTAGGTGCTAGAGTACTTAGGTGCTAGAGTACTTAGGTGCTAGAGTACTTAGGTGCTAGAGTACTTAGGTGCTAGAGTACTTAGGTGCTAGAGTACTTAGGTGCTAGAGTACTTAGGTACTAGAGTACTTAGGTACTAGAGTACTTAGGTACTAGAGTACTTAGGTACTACAGTACTTAGGTACTACAGTACTTAGGTACTACAGTACTTAGGTACTAGAGTACTTAGGTACTAGAGTACTTAGGTACTAGAGTACTTAGGTACTAGAGTACTTAGGTGCTAAAGTACTTGGGTGCTAAAGTACTTGGGTGCTAAAGTACTTGGGTGCTAAAGTACTTGGGTGCTAAAGTACTTGGGTGCTAAAGTACTTGGGTGCTAAAGTACTTGGGTGCTAAAGTACTTGGGTGCTAAAGTACTTGGGTGCTAAAGTACTTGGGTGCTAAAGTACTTGGGTGCTAAAGTACTTGGGTGCTAAAGTACTTGGGTGCTAAAGTACTTGGGTGCTAAAGTACTTGGGTGCTAAAGTACTTGGGTGCTAAAGTACTTGGGTGCTAAAGTACTTGGGTGCTAAAGTACTTGGGTGCTAAAGTACTTGGGTGCTAAAGTACTTGGGTGCTAAAGTACTTGGGTGCTAAAGTACTTGGGTGCTAAAGTACTTGGGTGCTAAAGTACTTGGGTGCTAAAGTACTTGGGTGCTAAAGTACTTAGGTGCTAAAATATTTAGTTACATATTGCTTTCCAATATTATTTGCTTAGTTCGGACTCACCTTTTTTACCACTTACTTCCCTTTTTTAAAGTCCTCTGATTATATCTCCGTTAGCTGTGTGTGTTGTGTATGATGTTCTGAACTGTTGTAATTTGTACTGTCTTTTCCATTTCAATTGTGCAATCGGTGTAGCTTTTTTGCAACCATGAACACTGTCACTGTAGCTGCTTTAGTTGACGTTGTCTAGGAGCCATTAACTGTTTTTGTAGTCCCTTGTATTTTTATTTCGGTCTCAAGTATTTTGCCTTTGGTTCCAAAGCTGACGTTTTACGTTTGCCAAATTAATTATTATCCTTTCAAGACATTTAAATAATCTATTTTCTACTAGTTAGAATATCTAAACGCTTTTATATACCAATAAGCAAACAATAAACATCTTGATTACCATTCATTTTATTATTTTAAAACAGTTAAATGTTTATTGGAATTGTTTTCTCTTTACTTTCGAATCACAACTTGATTTATTTTTCTCTTTTAATCTCATTATTATTTTTTTTTATCTCAACCTATATAAAGTTAATGAATTATTAACCCCCTACCTCCCCATCAGGCCAAAGATTGCACTTTATAACACTAGGGGTATAGCATGCTAGACAGTGGTAAGTTAAAGGAAATACTGTTCTAGATATCTAAAATATTATAGCTTAGTTATCTAAAAAAAATTTCTAAAATATTATAACCAAAATATCTAAAATATTATAGCCTAAATATCTAAATTATCAAACTAAAATACATTAACCGAAATATCTAAAATATCAAACTAAAATATATTAACCCAAATAACTATACTAATTACTATAACCTGGTGAGGGTGACCTGAGGTTTCCTCTCATCCAAAAATGAAAGGCGGGGGCATTTTATTTTATTCTATTTTAATTACACTCAGAAACAGTCGCTAGCAAGAGAGTGTGTCAGACAATGTTATTTAGAGATGTTGTACTGAAACATTACTTAATGTACTAATTATTTACTAAATGTTCTAATTCGGTACCTAATGCAATACAATAAAAGTTGAAGAATATGTTATATATTTTATTCTCATATGATGGAAAATGTTTAACTGTTCGATAATTAAAAGTCACGCTAATTTTTCATTTTTTTTCAAATTTTTATCAATTAGGTTTTTTTTTGATAACGATAATTTTATTTCCCCTTCCGAATATAGTATTAAATAATGGTCTTAATAAAAAAAAACATTTAACTCATCTTTAAGGTCTCAGGTTTGATTCCTGTGAGATCATTTATAACTGCTTATTTTACTTGGTATCCAAGGTACCTAACCTACAGGTATCATGGATACCAATTAAAAGATCTAATTATAACGTCAATTTTTTGTTTTATGACCGAAGATGTGTAACTGACCGATAATTCGTAACTCAGCCTCCCATTTCACGTGTGTTTTATTATACTTTTCTATCTCTTTGCTACTGTTTTCATAACACCGTTACGTGTTATTCTGTCACTTTCTTTTTACTCATTGTTTGTGTTATTGTTTACAGAAGGCGCCACCACCACCCCCCAGGCCCCCCTCTCCTCTACCAGGGGTCAGGACCCCCCCTCCCCCCAAGATGATAAGGTACGTGTGACGTCATAACTCTCTCTCTCTCTCTGTAATTTGTTTCTTTTTATTTGATGCAATAAAAATTGCAGTTATTTTCTATTTTTATTTCTACATTATAATGAATTTCTGACGGTACTTGCTAATTAATTCAATTATTTTTAATGATTTATTAATTTTATTGTTTTCCCTACTGTTATTATTTTGAGTGATGTATTTTAATTTAGTCTGTTAAAAAAAATTATTTCATTGTTTTATTGTGATACTAATAATTTTACTATATTGGAAAAAATAATTTAAATCACTAAAGTTATCTTAATGATATATCTATTTTTGTGTTTCAATTCGTTATTTTATTTAAGTTATATTTCTTCGTTATTTAATTATCATCACAATTATATATTGAACATACTCAGCTTTAAGTTGAAGATATATTAAAAATTGTCAAGTGAATGATTACATTAGTCCCTCCTGCGTTTCTCTCATCAGTTTTCTTTGATAGTACTAATATTTTCTTTTTGCAGGTAGACTGTGTTAATTTGAAAAATATATCAAAAACTCATTTAGTCTGATTTGCACCCTTTATTTTAATTATAATGCATTGTCTTTTATAAATTTCATCATTTTTATTCAGTTATTAATATTTAAAAATAATCCAACTATAGCTCTTCTTAGAATAATTTAAAAAAATATATGTTACTAGTCTATTTAATATTAGATGAATTTTAGAAAATTTGTATTGTATTTAGAATAATGAATTTTCTGGAAAATATACCTAAAAAAACTCTTAAACTATCTTCGGAAACAACCTTGTTGAATTAAACTTCAAATAATATGAATTCTGTACCTACAATATATACGATTCATCATTTTTGCTTTAATTTCTGACACAGAATGCATACGAAGCAAAAAAAATGATTTGACATTACAGGCCATGTTTAAACGGCCTAAAAATAATCTTCAAAAAGATGTTCAAAACTAGTAAATAAGTTCAAAACTGGAGGATTTTTTTACCTCTAAGTAGATAGAGTTCATAAATGTGTATGTTCATTTTTCTACCGTTTGTTAAGATGACATGTGATTATCAGATGTAGCTGCTAAGTCATCAGTTACGTCTAAATAACTGTCTATAATATCGGAAAAATGTTGACAGTTCCTAGATCAAAATGACGGATATTAAGATGATCTTGAAGGCTTTGAATTATTGTTACTGGGACTAGGTATACATTTTAATGGGACAACTGATGTAGAATATTGGCTGTTTTTATAAATGTAGTTAGTAATTAGCTTTATACTTGTGAGATTGCTTAATTTAAAATACAATGAACAGTCAGAAATAAACTGTACATTGTTATATACTCTAACTGTGAATTTCACCGCATCGGAAAGAATGAATATACGTTATTTATTTAAATTGAACTATCCATATATACAAAGTAAATTTAATTGAAAAGTAAACTATGACTTGATTATAAACATACAGAGCAAAGTTAGCGATATCTTGCGCATGCGCTTGCCATTTGTTTTACCTCTGAATTTCCTCAGTAAATGGCGCAGCAATTCATTAAAAACATTTTTTTTTAATCTCTGTTTGTACAAAGGTTTACGGGCCCTTTGAACCAGGCTTTTGGTATCTTTACTGATTAAAATACTACTTTTGGGTGGATTATTTTGTTTATATTTATTGTTATACTTCTGTGTGCATTTATTATGTAAATTATCATATATTACATAAAAGAAGTAAGAGAATCTTATTATATTCTTCAATATTTAATTTTCCTCGATTCTCATATAAATTGGATTATTTTGAATGTATTTATTCGTGTAGATAATTAAGATTAAACTTATGTAAAATCTCCCTCATCTCCATTATACCAATTAAAGCATATAGATTAGCAAATAAGAAGGAAACAATACAAATCATTCAACTAGTTGAAGGTGAATGCCTTTTTCCTTTGTGTGTAGATTTTGACTTCCTTTAGATTATTTTCCGTTAAAGTGTATCTGGGAAAGTAAATCCTAATGATAAATATCAGTAACTGTCAGGGTAGTAGATAGGTCCTGGTGCATTATTCATAGGCCTGATACACCCATGGGAAATCTGTGGAGTATCTTGACCCATCGCTATGTTTAAACATAGAATTGATTTCTTATTCAACTCTTTTAATTCTTAAAGATTGTGGCAGTTGAATATATTTACTGTAAAAGGATACCAACACAAACGATATCATTAAAAACAAAGTAGGTATTGCCTGTGAATTTCTCTTTTTCTTTAATATATAAAGTAGTTCGTTGCTTTAGTTAACCCTATAGATTGTAGTCTAACTACCCAGAGAGAATGTTATGTTGGGGCCATAGAAGATCATCTGGTTACTCCATATTACCTTCTGTTTGAGACATCATACCTTGGTATAATTCATTCTTTTGTTTTCATTTCAATTGTCTTCTTATAGCTCAGTTGCCCCCAGGGGCTCTTTCCTGAAACTGACTGTGGTGAATGGGAGAAAAAAGGGGTGGCATCCCTTAGATTAAACCCCCGAACTGTTGTAATTTGGATTCTCTATATTTTTTTCTCTTTTTTTTACCATAATTTTTTTAACGTTATATACTACTTGCAGTTTTAGAGGATAGCGCTAGGGTTACGCTCTTCAACTACGAGGTCTTAGATTTTGTGTTAGGTAGACTCGTAGGCTTCATTTACTATCACCTCTTCATTTTCCTCTTACATCTGTAAGTGTAGCCACCTGTGCTTGTGTCCCTTTTCGTCACATTCATTAGTAAGTAACTACATTCACGGAGTAGCTTTTCTGCATTCATGAGTTTCACCACCCACGTAGGTATGTGACATCATTCATGGAGCCACTTTTCTTCTGACTGCTTCTTCCAGTCCCTTGTATTTAATTTCCTTTTAACGTAAGCGATATGGCCTTTGGCTTTCAAAACGAACATTAAACCTCCACTGAAATTGATTATAGCTGCAGACAATAATTATATTTCAGTTAGCGTATTTTGTAATCGATCCCGGCCAATGTTCTGAGAGGGTTCAGTTCAGTAGCTCCATAGACTGAGTGCAAGGGGTCAGATGTCATTGGATGTTCACGGAGTGAGGGTGTGGGTGTGTCTGGACACAGTCTTGCAACCCTCTATTGCCTAGACTGTGAATCACGTGTGTGAACATTGCACTCAGTGTCTTTTAGATATTAGTAAACTGTGTACATGCATTTATTTGTTGAATTTAATGGTAGGCTGGTAACATATGCTGTTAGGATATAAAAACTATATAATCAGAGTTATACTATGATAATATAATTCATAAATGCCATCCAGCTCAAATAGACATTATTTCCTCTGTTTCTATATATCTGCTGTTTTTTTACTAATTTCGTATTGCTCTTATTTTATATCTTGTGTTTATTTCCCCTTCTTGTTCTTGAATTTTTCCCTATATTTTATTATATCGTCTGTTTTTTCATAATTTCCCCTCTTTTTCTGTAATTTCCCCTCTTTTCTCTTCATTTTCCCTCTTTTCTCTTCATTTTCCCTCTTTTCCGTAATTTTATAATTTCCCGTTTTTTTATTTTCTCTTTTATTCCTATTTGTTCCCATTTTTATTATTTTTCCATCTAGTTCTTATCATTTAGTTCGTATCATCACAATTTTTCCCCTCGTTTCAACTGTCTAATTCACTCAGAGTTTTTATCGCACGAGATGCTTTTAAGTTGTTCGTTTGTGTTGTTCGTTCAACCCCAGTAGAGAATTACCGCAGTTGAAGAGCAGTTTTAGGGCAGTGGACTTGCAGTTATATACGCAGTTCTATGGCAGTCCTAACGATAGTCTTGTAATTCGCTGCTCCTGTTTCTAGTCAAGTACTGTACTTTAATAGATTCCAAAGATCTTCAATTGATGTCACAGTTTAAAGTTCCTGTGAATATTTCTAGTCACGTGACTTCTTTAATTTTCGTATCGTTTCATCTTGTGTCAAATTTTACGCATCGACAGATGTTCTTCAAAGTCATACTGCTGTAATAATTCCAGAGATAATTAATTTTTTTTTCATCTTTTAGATTTTTCCATTGGAAACATCAATTGGTGATATAATTATTGGAATGTGTCAACTAAAGCATTTTTAATGAATTATTTTTTTATTTTTTAAACTAAATATAGCTATTTTAATGATTTTTTGTAGTTTTGGATTCGAATAAAGTGTAGTTAAATATTTTTCATAATAATTAATTTATTGATAAATTTTAAAAAAAATCTTATTTACTTACCAAAAAAACTTTCCGACATATTTCGAAAGATATAATTAGAATAGTATAATTTCAGTAGAGAATTTCCAAAGCCACTATTATAATATAGGATCTCTTTATAAGTTATTTCATTGCTCTGGTACTTCATTTTGGTCTCTATACACCTGGGACCTGCTGTCTGGAATTGCATTTGGTTGAATTCGCTGGTATAGTCTATTGGTGGTCTGGTATATTGTTGGTCTAACTGGTATATTGGTAGTCTAGCTAATATATTGGTGGTCTAGTATATTGCTTGTGTAGCTAGAATATTGGTGGTCTAGCTCCTATACTAATAGTCTAGCCAGTATATTGGACCTATTGGTTGCTTCATATGTCACCAGATAGACGGTAAAATTTCATACAAGGACTTATCAATCTTTAGTACCTAAAGACTAATGTCTGTTCGCTAAAATGTATCCACAACTTTGAATATTAATTTAAAGAATTATATTTTACGAACAGAATATCATACTTACAACAATTTCATTCCGATTATTTTATTTTTAATTCCGACTCCTTTCTAATTTTCCTTTAGCTTTTATAAAACATGCAGGAAGTTTATTCATCCTTTTAATAATATTTTAAATCATTTTTTTATAATATTGTCATTCACATAGTAAAACAAATCATTTCTTCCACTTATCACCTCATGCTTCTAACTAAAAATCTACGGAATTGTTGTACACCTTTTCAATATAGATTACATAGCCACTCTCATCACCAGGTTTCTCCTTCTTATAGCCATTCAAAGTCTTATTATTATCGTTACGAATGTAATTACGGTTCTTATTATTCACTTGGAATATACTTTGAGACCTAATCGCATTTGTTTTGGCCGATGTTAGTCATTAGGTTGGGACTTACAAGACCTTAAGGAGACTTAAGGAGACTTAATTCAGTCAGTTAGATTAGCATCAGGCCCTTTCTTTGAGGAATGTACGTCCTTATCTATATCATTGTTCTGTCATTCACTTAACGTTAGAAATTAAAACCATTCATTGAACCAATAAAATTGGTAAAAAAATATTTAGGACAATTTTTTTTGTAATCATGGAATTTAATTTTAAAAAAATCTATCGTTTAATAATTAATTTATTGTCAAAATCTCTCTTTAAAATCATTGCCTATATCCCCCTAAAATATCTGACCATTTCTAATTATTCTCCAATTGTTTAAATCCTCAGGTCTCCATTAATGTTTACTTTCTCCATTCTAATACCTCCATTTCGACCGGTTACTATCGTTAAATTTTTATCCTGCGGAATCCTCGGCGATGAAGATTAGCAGCGATAAAACTCCTTCACTATCTCGGGCTTGAATGCCGCCGCTCTTCATTTTTCTGTCTCCGTCCATCGAGGCGCTATAAATGCCACAGCCATTTTGACCAGGCCAAAATGAACCAAAAATTCGAACTGGGGTCACAATTCCGAAACTGGAGTCCCCATTTCGACACTAATGACTGGATTTATGAGTTAGATTATGCCACTTTAGGAGGTTTTAGTTTACTTAACGTTTGTATATTTAAGCCAATTTTGTTAACCATGCACGACCGGAATTTTTTTTTTATCAAATTAAAATTTCATAATCTACTTCTAATTCGTCTAGTTAGTAATAAATAGTTATGTGTACTAAATTTAATTAATTTTTTAATTTTCACGAAACTCTTTTATAATTGTTAATTAAAATTATTTTACTTTAATATACAATTTGAATATAGGTTTATTAAATTTAAGACTTACTAAGCGTATTTACTGAAGAATAGAGAGTCAAAGTGATAGATGGATCCTTTACCTGATATATCCAGGAAACAATTTTATATTATTAGATAGTCTCTGTACCCTATTTCTCCCCTAATTACCCTCTTCCTCCAGATTATTTGCAATTCAAAAGCTCACTCAGAAACTTTCATTCGGTGATAAACATTACATCGAAAGCTTACCTCATATTTCAGCTTCTTCGTTAATTTGTTTGACATGTTTTGCGGGAAGCAAGTGAAGATGAATCTGCTGGTGATGAACATCAACAAAGTGGTCAATTTTTTAGAAAGGTCAGTCTGCTTCTCTTTCAGGAATAATAATGTCTTCATTATCTAGAGTTAGATTACGAGTCCACAAATTAGAGGTGATTTTTATTTAATTCGGTTGATTGCAGGAAGATGATATCATGGAGATGGGTCTTCAAACTCTTTATTATATTGATATCATGGAGATGGGTCTTCAAACTCTTTATTATATTGATATCATGGAGATGGGTCTTCAAACTCTTTATTATATTGATATCATGGAGATGGGTCTTCAAACTCTTTATTATATTGATGTCATGGAGATGGGTCTTCAAACTCTTTATTATATTGATGTCATGGAGATGGGTCTTCAAACTCTTTATTATATTGATATCATGGAGATGGGTCTTCAAACTCTTTATTATATTGATATCATGGAGATGGGTCTTCAAACTCTTTATTATATTGATATCATGGAGATGGGTCTTCAAACTCTTTATTATATTGATATCATGGAGATGGGTCTTCAAACTCTTTATTATATTGATATCATGGAGATGGGTCTTCAAACTCTTTATTATATTGATGTCATGGAGATGGGTCTTCAAACTCTTCATTATATTGATATCATGGAGATGGGTCTTCAAACTCTTTATTATATTGATATCATGGAGATGGGTCTTCAAACTCTTTATTATATTGATATCATGGAGATGGGTCTTCAAACTCTTTATTATATTGATATCATGGAGATGGGTCTTCAAACTCTTTATTATATTGATATCATGGAGATGGGTCTTCAAACTCTTTATTATATTGATATCATGGAGATGGGTCTTCAAACTCTTTATTATATTCATATCATGGAGATGGGTCTTCAAACTCTTTATTATATTGATGTCATGGAGATGGGTCTTCAAACTCTTTATTATATTGATATCATGGAGATGGGTCTTCAAACTCTTTATTATATTGATATCATGGAGATGGGTCTTCAAACTCTTTATTATATTGATATCATGGAGATGGGTCTTCAAACTCTTTATTATATTGATATCATGGAGATGGGTCTTCAAACTCTATTATATTGATATCATGGAGATGGGTCTTCAAACTCTTTATTATATTGATGTCATGGAGATGGGTCTTCAAACTCTTTATTATATTGATGTCATGGAGATGGGTCTTCAAACTCTTTATTATATTGATATCATGGAGATGGGTCTTCAAACTCTTCATTATATTGATGTCATGGAGATGGGTCTTCAAACTCTTTATTATATTGATGTCATGGAGATGGGTCTTCAAACTCTTTATTATATTGATGTCATGGAGATGGGTCTTCAAACTCTTTATTATATTGATGTCATGGAGATGGGTCTTCAAACTCTTTATTATATTGATATCATGGAGATGGGTCTTCAAACTCTTTATTATATTGATATCATGGAGATTGTCTTCAAACTCTCTATTATATTGATATCATGGAGATGGGTCTTCAAACTCTTTATTATATAGATATCATGGAGATGGGTCTTCAAACGCTACATTATATTGATATCATGGAGATGGGTCTTCAAACTCTTTATTATATTGATATCATGGAGATGGGTCTTCAAACTCTTTATTATATTGATGACATGGAGATGGGTCTTCAAACTCTTTATTATATTGATGTCATGGAGATGGGTCTTCAAACTCTTTATTATATTGATGTCATGGAGATGGGTCTTCAAACTCTTTATTATATTGATGTCATGGAGATGGGTCTTCAAATTCTTTATTATATTGATGTCATGGAGATGGGTCTTCAAAATCTTTATTATATTGATGTCATGGAGATGGGTCTTCAAACTCTTTATTATATTGATGTCATGGAGATGGGTCTTCAAACTCTTTATTATATTGATGTCATGGAGATGGGTCTTCAAACTCTTTATTATATTGATGTCATGGAGATGGGTCTTCAAACTCTTAATTATATTGATGTCATGGAGAGGGGTCTTCAATCTCTTTATTATATTGATGTCATGGAGATGGGTGTTCAAACTCTTTGTTATATTGATGTCATGGAGATGGGTCTTCAAACTCTTTATTATATTGATGTCATGGAGATGGGTGTTCAAACTCTTTATTATATTCATATCATGGAGATGGGTCTTCAAACTCTTTATTATATTCATATCATGGAGATGGGTCTTCAAACTCTTTATTATATTGATGTCATGGAGATGGGTCTTCAAACTCTTTATTATATTGATATCATGGAGATGGGTCTTCAAACTCTTTATTATATTGATATCATGGAGATGGGTCTTCAAACTCTTTATTATATTGATATCATGGAGATGGGTCTTCAAACTCTTTATTATATTGATATCATGGAGATGGGTCTTCAAACTCTTTATTATATTGATATCATGGAGATGGGTCTTCAAACTCTTTATTATATTGATATCATGGAGATGGGTCTTCAAACTCTTTATTATATTGATATCATGGAGATGGGTCTTCAAACTCTTTATTATATAGATATCATGGAGATGGGTCTTCAAACGCTACATTATATTGATATCATGGAGATGGGTCTTCAAACTCTTTATTATATTGATATCATGGAGATGGGTCTTCAAACTCTTTATTATATTGATATCATGGAGATGGGTCTTCAAACTCTTTATTATATTGATATCATGGAGATGGGTCTTCAAACTCTTTATTATATTGATATCATGGAGATGGGTCTTCAAACTCTTTATTATATAGATATCATGGAGATGGGTCTTCAAACGCTACATTATATTGATATCATGGAGATGGGTCTTCAAACTCTTTATTATATTGATATCATGGAGATGGGTCTTCAAACTCTTTATTATATTGATGTCATGGAGATGGGTCTTCAAACTCTTTATTATATTGATGTCATGGAGATGGGTCTTCAAACTCCTTATTATATTGATATCATGGAGATGGGTCTTCAAACTCTTTATTATATTGATATCATGGAGATGGGTCTTCAAACTCTTCATTATATTGATGTCATGGAGATGGGTCTTCAAACTCTTTATTATATTGATGTCATGGAGATGGGTCTTCAAACTCTTTATTATATTTATGTCATGGAGATGGGTCTTCAAAATCTTTATTATATTGATGTCATGGAGATGGGTCTTCAAACTCTTTATTATATTGATGTCATGGAGATGGGTCTTCAAACTCTTTATTATATTGATGTCATGGAGATGGGTCTTCAAACTCTTTATTATATTGATGTCATGGAGATGGGTCTTCAAACTCTTTATTATATTGATGTCATGGAGATGGGTCTTCAAACTCTTAATTATATTGATGTCATGGAGATGGGTCTTCAATCTCTTTATTATATTGATGTCATGGAGATGGGTGTTCAAACTCTTTGTTATATTGATGTCATGGAGATGGGTCTTCAAACTCTTTATTATATTGATGTCATGGAGATGGGTCTTCAAAATCTTTATTATATTGATATCATGGAGATGGGTGTTCAAACTCTTTATTATATTCATATCATGGAGATGGGTCTTCAAACTCTTTATTATATTCATATCATGGAGATGGGTCTTCAAACTCTTTATTATATTGATGTCATGGAGATGGGTCTTCAAACTCTTTATTATATTGATATCATGGAGATGGGTCTTCAAAATCTTTATTATATTGATATCATGGAGATGGGTGTTCAAACTCTTTATTATATTCATATCATGGAGATGGGTCTTCAAACTCTTTATTATATTCATATCATGGGGATGGGTCTTCAAACTCTTTATTATATTGATGTCATGGAGATGAGTCTTCAAACTCTTTATTATATTGATATCATGGAGATGGGTCTTCAAAATCTTTATTATATTGATATCATGGAGATGGGTGTTCAAACTCTTTATTATATTGATATCATGGAGATGGGTCTTCAAACTCTTTATTATATTGATATCATGGAGATGGGTCTTCAAACTCTTTATTATATTGATGTCATGGAGATGGGTCTTCAAACTCTTTATTATATTGATGTCATGGAGATGGGTCTTCAAACTCTTAATTATATTGATATCATGGAGATGGGTCTTCAAACTCTTTATTATATTGATGTCATGGAGATGGGTCTTCAAACTCTTTATTATATTGATATCATGGAGATGGGTCTTCAAACTCTTTATTATATTGATGTCATAGAGATGGGTCTTCAAACTCTTAATTATATTGATATCATGGAGATGGGTCTTCAAACTCTTTATTATATTGATGTCATGGAGATGGGTCTTCAAACTCTTTATTATATTGATGTCATGGAGATGGGTCTTCAAACTCTTCATTATATTGATGTCATGGAGATGGGTCTTCAAACTCTTAATTATATTGATATCATGGAGATGGGTCTTCAAACTCTTTATTATATTGATATCATGGAGATGGGTCTTCAAACTCTTTATTATATTGATGTCATGGAGATGGGTCTTCAAACTCTTTATTATATTGATATCATGGAGATGGGTCTTCAAACTCTTTATTATATTGATGTCATGGAGATGGGTCTTCAAACTCTTAATTATATTGATATCATGGAGATGGGTCTTCAAACTCTTTATTATATTGATATCATGGAGATGGGTCTTCAAACTCTTTATTATATTGATGTCATGGAGATGGGTCTTCAAACTCTTTATTATATTGATATCATGGAGATGGGTCTTCAAACTCTTTATTATATTGATGTCATGGAGATGGGTCTTCAAACTCTTTATTATATTGATATCATGGAGATGGGTCTTCAAACTCTTTATTATATTGATGTCATGGAGATGGGTCTTCAAACTCTTAATTATATTGATATCATGGAGATGGGTCTTCAAACTCTTTATTATATTGATATCATGGAGATGGGTCTTCAAACTCTTTATTATATTGATGTCATGGAGATGGGTCTTCAAACTCTTTATTATATTCATATCATGGAGATGGGTCTTCAAACTCTTTATTATATTCATATCATGGAGATGGGTCTTCAAACTCTTTATTATATTGATGTCATGGAGATGGGTCTTCAAACTCTTTATTATATTGATGTCATGGAGATGGGTCTTCAAACTCTTTATTATATTGATGTCATGGAGATGGGTCTTCAAACTCTTTATTATATTGATATCATGGAGATGGGTCTTCAAACTCTTTATTATATTGATGTCATGGAGATGGGTCTTCAATCTCTTCATTATATTGATGTCATGGAGATGGGTCTTCAAACTCTTTATTATATTCATATCATGGAGATGGGTGTTTGCTCTTCAATATATTCTTTATATTGATATTATGTCAAAGACAGAAGCTAGGAAAGAGTCGATGTTATCCTGAAAATTCGTTGATTTTCAACACCTTCTTTAACGTTTAAAATGATTAGGGCATGTTACGAATTATCGGTCGGTTCCACATTTTCGGTCATGTAACAAAAAAACGATATAATAATTGTTATTTAATTTCCATTGGTATCCATGATACCTGAAGAGGTATCATGGATACCAATTAAAGTAAAATCTAACTAACAATTTTATATCGTTTTTTCTTGTACGAACGAAAATGTGAAACCAACCGATAATTCGTAACATACCCTCCAACCATTTATTTGGAATATTAACTAAGGAATCTTTTTCTAGTGCAATTGTACGTGCGTAATCTTATTCTATGTCTGCAATAAATGTACGTGCCCTTTGTCCAGCAAATAGTATACTCTCCTTCTGTCCATCATTTCACTCTATATGATAATGCAGTGATGTTGCCAAGTGTGTTCCATACCTTGAATTTACTCCTTTTAAGTTTTGGATATTTCATTACTAAAGTTTTAGTCTTTATTGCTCTAGTCTCACCACTAGAGGGCGCTGTCTGCCTTAATTGAACTGGTGAAAATTAAATACAGTATGGACTCCTATGTTCTAAAGACAATTTAATTATAACTCTATGGTTCGAGTGCGAATAGGACACTTCAAATGAATGAAATATGGGACTAGAAAATGATATTTTATTGAGTGGAGTCTTTTGAGCATGACTTGCAATATATTTGAGTCATTTTAGAATGGTAGAATTTAACGAAGGAGTATCACAATCAATGAAGAATATGTCTGCCACATCTAAATGTATCTAGACATATTTTTTTTTTCAAAAAAGACAATATTTCTCCATTAAAAACAAGAATTAAACATATTATTGACTTTAGCTATTTATTATATATATTAATATCATTTAAGTAATGTATAATTTGAAATAGGTTGTCTTCCAAACAAAATTGTTTCTACCTTTTTTTCAAATATCACAAACTTAAGCAGTTAATTTCTATATTCATTTAAATGTGTATTCATTTCATTGACAGGTAACATATCTCTAATTTGTAATATCACATCAAATCAAATTCTTAAAAGAAATTAATTAATTTTTTTCATCAATAAATATCCTCCTGCCGTAAATATCAGAATTATTAAAATAATTTGCATTACTCCTCTTTCTGAAAGCGACAATCCCTAATTAGCGGATTAATTTATTCAGGTATTTGATTCAGGAGCTCATCCAACTGGCTTTATATCTGCTCTCTAGAGTAATCAGTGGTCCACGCTATGTTATGTCCGTATAATGATGTGTGGACTACTTTATGTAATATCAAAACAATGAATGGTTCAGATTATGTGAAAAGGTTCGAACAATAGTCCAGTGGTGCATGTTATGCGATATTCTCATCGATCAATGGTCCACTCTATTTGACATGTGATCTCTATAGTGATTAGTGATTCATGGTAGGGTGATCTGTACAACGATCATTTTGGCCCCACAAATATCAGTGGTCCTAGTTTCAAGTCCTCGCAAATGCCAGTGGTCCACTTTTCTGATCCTCACAAATATCAGTGGTCCACTTTTCTGCTCTTCCTAAAGTGGTCCAGTTTCTTATCTATGATCCCCATAGTTATGATTGGTCCACTGTTGTGAACCCTGAGGCTATTTAGGGATTACCAGCACGGTTATATTTCTCTACCTTGGTTTTGCGACTCCAAAACTTCTTCTTGTTTTATTGACTCGCTGTGAAAAAAGTTATGATTAGCTCTTTGATTCCGTGTCACTTTATATTAATAGATCACTTTTTGCTGATAATTTCCTGAAATGAGTGCCATAAAACGTACCTGAAGCAGCTCATTATTTCGCACCGTGATACTATTTTCGTACTGGTTCATTAGTGTTTTTTTTACAGTGTGAACTAATTGGGTCGTTGAGTGTGTATGAACACTATTGGCAATAACAAGTGGTATGAACTCTCACAGAGCTACATAAGTCACTATCCATCTCAAAACATCACTATAACCATCACTGCTAAACATCATTCAATTTAAAATACTCGTTGAATTTATTTAGATTGTCAACTCACTAATTAATTTCTGAAGTTAATTTGTAAGTATTTGTATATTGTATAGCATCCATTTTAAAATGATTACATTTAGTTATATTAAACACATTTAATTAATAAAAGTAACTCGTTCCATTTCCTTATTTAGATCAGATGTTTCTAATTATTTTTGGTATGTCTTTGCCCCCTAATGGGGGGGGGGGGAGGTATTGTGCTTTAAGCCTTAAATACCAATTAGGGGGGAGGGGGGATATTAGAACTGAATTAGGGGATTTATGAAGATATGCTTTGTATCTTCTTGCTTTGTATCTTCTTGCTTTGGATCTTCTTGCTTTGTATCTTCTTGGCTTGCATCTTCTTGCTTTGCATCTCCTTTGTTTGTATCTTCTTGCTTTGTATCTTCTTGCTTTGCATCTTCTTGCTTTGTATCTTCTTGGCTTGCATCTTCTTGCTTTGCATCTCCTTTGTTTGTATCTTCTTGCTTTGTATCTTCTTGCTTTGCATCTTCTTGCTTTGCATCTTCTTGCTTTGTATCTTCTTGCTTTGTATCTTCTTGCTTTGCATCTTCTTGCTTTGTATCTTCTTGCTTTGTATCTTCTTGCTTTGTATCTTCTTGCTTTGTATCTTCTTGCTTTGCATCTTCTTGCTTTGCATCTTCTTGCTTTGTATCTTCTTGCTTTGCATCTTCTTGCTTTGTATCTTCTTGCTTTGTATCTTCTTGGCTTGCATCTTCTTGCTTTGCATCTCCTTTGTTTGTATCTTCTTGCTTTGTATCTTCTAGCTTTGTATCTTCTAGCTTTGTTTCTTCTAGCTTTGTAACTTCTTGCTTTGCATCTTCTTGCTTTGCATCTTCTTGCTTTGCATCTTCTTGCTTTGCATCTTCTTGCTTTGCATCTTCTTGCTTTGTATCTTCTCGCTTTGTATCTTCTTGCTTTGCATCTTCTTGCTTTGTATCTTCTTTGCTTTGTATCTTCTTTGCTTTGTATCTTCTTGCTTTGTATCTTCTTTGCTTTGCATCTTCTTGCTTTGTATCTTCTTGCTTTGCATCTTCTTGCTTTGCATATTCTTGCTTTGTATCTTCTTGCTTTGCATCTTCTTGCTTTGTATCTTCTTGCTTTGTATCTTCTTGCTTTGCATCTTCTTGCTTTGTATCTTCTCGCTTTGTATCTTCTTGCTTTGTATCTTCTTGCTTTGCATCTTCTTGCTTATCAACAGTAAAAACTGTTGCTAAGCAGTGATAGTAGCACCAAATGTAATTCGAATCATACTCCAAACAACTCTTTATGAATCTTAAATTATCGACTGTATTATTAGGGAACAGGTATAAAAAGATTTAGCTACTTATACCTACTTATATTTTCGATACTGATTGATACCTACTTATACACCTTCCATACCTATTTAGATACCTTCGATACCTACTTAGATATTTTATATACCTACTTTGATACCTAAATACCTACTTAGATACTTTATTTACCTACTTTGATACCTAAATACCTACTTAGATACTTTATTTACCTACTTTGATACCTTCGATACCTACTTACATACCTTCGATACCTACTTACATACCTTCGATACCTACTTACATGCCTTCGATACCTACTTACATACCTTCGATACCTACTTACATACCTTCGATACCTACTTACATACCTTCGATACCTACTTACATACCTTCGATACCTACTTACATACCTTCGATACCTACTTACATACCTTCGATACCTACTTACATACCTTCGATACCTACTTACATACCTTCGATACCTACTTACATACCTTCGATACCTACTTACATACCTTCGATACCTACTTACATACCTTCGATACCTACTTACCTACCTTCGATACCTACTTACATACCTTCGATACCTACTTACATACCTTCGATACCTACTTACCTACCTTCGATACCTACTTACCTACCTTCGATACCTACTTACCTACCTTCGATACCTACTAACCTACCTTCGATACCTACCTACTTACCTACCTTCGATACCTACCTACTTACCTACCTTCGATACCTACCTACTTACATACCTTCGATACCTACCTACTTACATACCTTCGATACCTACCTACTTACATACCTTCGATACCTACCTACTTACACACCTTCGATACTACCTACTTACATACCTTCGATACCTACTTACCTACCTTCGATACCTACTTACATACCTTCGATACCTACTTACATACCTTCGATACCTACTTACATACCTTCGATACCTACTTACCTACCTTCGATACCTACCTACTTACATACCTTCGATACCTACCTACTTACATACCTTCGATACCTACCTACTTACATACCTTCGATACCTACCTACTTACATACCTTCGATACCTACCTACTTACATACCTTCGATACCTACCTACTTACATACCTTCGATACCTACCTACTTACCTACCTTCGATACCTACCTACTTACCTACCTTCGATACCTACTTACATACCTTCGATACCTACTTACCTACCTTCGATACCTACTTACCTACCTTCGATACCTACTTACATACCTTCGATACCTACTTACATACCTTCGATACCTACTTACATACCTTCGATACCTACTTACATACCTTCGATACCTACTTACATACCTTCGATACCTACTTACATACCTTCGATACCTACTTACATACCTTCGATACCTACTTGCATACCTTCGATACCTACTTACATACCTTCGATACCTACTTACATACCTTCGATACCTACTTACATACCTTCGATACCTACTTACATACCTTCGATACCTACTTACATACCTTCGATACCTACTTACATACCTTCGATACCTACTTACATACCTTCGATACCTACTTACATACCTTCGATACCTACTTACATACCTTCGATACCTACTTACATACCTTCGATACCTACTTACATACCTTCGATACCTACTTACATACCTTCGATACCTACTTACATACCTTCGATACCTACTTACATACCTTCGATACCTACTTACATACCTTCGATACCTACTTACATACCTTCGATACCTACTTACATACCTTCGATACCTACTTACATACCTTCGATACCTACTTACATACCTTCGATACCTACTTACATACCTTCGATACCTACTTACATACCTTCGATACCTACTTACATACCTTCGATACCTACTTACATACCTTCGATACCTACTTTGAAACCTATTGATATTTTCGATCCTTAGATAGTTTGATACATATTTCGATACCGTAGATACCTACTGTCTCTTCATCAGTGTGAATTTCATCAGACGGACATTTTGTCTCCCTTTATGAAATCTTTTGCCTCGTATTTTGCTATCGAATATCAATAAAATGGACATCTCATCATCTCAAACAAGGGCAAGTTAATTACAATTGTCAGGGGAATTAATTGCATTGGCATTTATTAGAGTGTAGTTCTCATTCAACTGTACTTTCTCTAGTACCTACACTTCAGAATATACCCTCTAATTAATTCGAATTCATGTCAAGATGGTGATGAGTGTCTCCTAATTACCATCAGTGTTATATTTAATAAAAATAGAGATCATTTTTATGCACTTCCTTTTAAATGGATTTTGTGTTGTTATAAATAAGGTATAGGGTTAGTTACGAATTATCGGTCAGTTCCATATTTTCTGTTATTTATTATACTGTAAAAAAAATTTTAATTACATTAAATTATAAATTTTCAATACAAAAAAAACATATTGACTTTTTATTTTTTAGCTTGATTATAACGATTCCTTTTGCTCAGCTTCAAGAAGTGACACAGGCAGGCAGTATCACTTTAGTTTTAATATCGAATCAAGTTCCGCACTTTAGATAAGTTTCTAATAGTTTTATTACACAGAGTCAGCATCATTTAAGCTATCAAAAGACTATATCTAATTAAAAAACTTTTATCGCACAGTTTGAATAAAGAAAGTGAACTTTCGCATAGCCTTCTCATTTGTTCTATCCTTTCTTTTTTATTATTTTAATGGACTAGGGTAAGTAACGAATTATTGGACGGTTCCACTTTATTGGTCATAAGAAGAAACAATGTAATTTATCATTTATTCATTTGGTATCCATAATACCTTTAGGTATCATGGATACCAATTAGTTAAAATTATTGTTATAAACTATATGTATTTTCTTATATGACCGATAATGTGGAACTGTCCGATAATTTGCAACATCTCTTTCATTCATACATTTGTTTCAATTGATTAATTCATTCATTTCATACACTTCCTTTCATGCCTGTCATATCGTACACTTCCTGTCATTCATAACTTTCATTCATTTCATTTCATACTTTTCCTTTCATATCTTTCATTTCATTCCCTCTCATTCATTTCATACACTTCATTTCATACACTCTCATTCATTTCATACACTTCTTTCCCATTGGTGTGTGTGTCAATTATCCTAACCATGGCTGTCTTTTGTTGCAGCAGTGGCAGGTAACTTCAGTTTCTTTTGTTTGCGGTTTGGCTTTCATTGAATGAAATTAATATAAACGGTTATACCTCTGGTTAATTGTTTTATTCATTTATAGATTGATACCATTTGTATTAACTATAACATTGGCCTCTAGCTCCCTCTTTTGGAATAGTATTTAGTAGTTGAACCCCTTTTTGTGTATTAGGTTATTGTGAAATCTATAATCAATAAATCGAATCAGATTTTTTACTTATGGTGATTGTTACCCCTTTGTGTCTTGAATTAATTTGAACGTGTAGAAACGAGAATTTTGATGATATTCATGTAATAAATAGGTAAAAAGAGCATATAAAACAATATAAAAGAATATTTTATGAAAAAGTATTTAAGGAAATTATCTCGAAAAAAATGGAACGAGCAAATTCATCACTTGAAAGGTTTTTATTTATAAATTTATAAAATTATTATTATTATATACTTCTTTTTTGAATAATAATCTTGTTAAAGTTTTTCAGCGAACAGTACATTAAAATGATTAAACACGAAATGCAATCAAGAATTAAACTAATTTTACAACATCCTCGGTAGAGAAAAGTTAGTGCTTTTCAATACAATTATTTCATTAAATAAGACATGTACGGCAAATATTCGATTTATGGCAAAGAGAAAAGTTTCTCCTGAATTCTTCGGTGTGTCGGATCAGAGACAGTAAATCTCCTGTGAAAATAGTGAGGGCAATTGTGAGCAGTATTGTACTGCCGTGAAAATAGTGAGGGCAATTGTGAGCAGTATTGTACTGCCGTGATGTTGTGAGCAGTATAGTACTGCCGTGATGTTGTGAGCAGTATAGTACTGCCGTGATATTGTGAGCAGTATTGTACTGCCGTGATGTCGTGAGGAGTATTGTACTGCCGTGATGTTGTGAGCAGTATAGTACTACCGTGATGTTGTGAGCAGTATTGTACTGCCGTGATGTTGTGAGCAGTATAGTACTACTGTGATGTTGTGAGCAGTATAGTACTACTGTGATGTTGTGAGCAGTATAGTACTACCGTGATGTTGTGAGCAGTATTGTACTGCCGTGATGTTGTGAGCAGTATAGTACTACCGTGATGTTGTGAGCAGTATTGTACTGCCGTGATGTTGTGAGCAGTATAGTACTACTGTGATGTTGTGAGCAGTATAGTACTACCGTGATGTTGTGAGCAGTATTGTACTGCCGTGATGTTGTGAGCAGTATAGTACTACTGTGATGTTGTGAGCAGTATAGTACTACTGTGATGTTGTGAGCAGTATAGTACTACTGTGATGTTGTGAGCAGTATAGTACTACTGTGATGTTGTGGGCAGTTTTCTACTACCGTGATGTTGTGAGCAGTATTGTACTACCGTGATGTTGTGAGCAGTATAGTACTACTGTGATGTTGTGAGCAGTATAGTACTACTGTGATGTTGTGAGCAGTATAGTACTACTGTGATGTTGTGGGCAGTTTTCTACTACCGTGATGTTGTGAGCAGTATAGTACTACTGTGATGTTGTGAGCAGTATAGTACTACTGTGATGTTGTGGGCAGTTTTCTACTACCGTGATGTTGTGAGCAGTATTGTACTACTGTGATGTTGTGAGCAGTATAGTACTACTGTGATGTTGTGAGCAGTATAGTACTACTGTGATGTTGTGAGCAGTATAGTACTACCGTGATGTTGTGAGCAGTATTGTACTGCCGTGATGTTGTGAGCAGTATAGTACTACTGTGATGTTGTGAGCAGTATAGTACTACTGTGATGTTGTGAGCAGTATAGTACTACTGTGATGTTGTGAGCAGTATAGTACTACTGTGATGTTGTGGGCAGTTTTCTACTACCGTGATGTTGTGAGCAGTATTGTACTACTGTGATGTTGTGAGCAGTATAGTACTACTGTGATGTTGTGAGCAGTATAGTACTACTGTGATGTTGTGGGCAGTTTTCTACTACCGTGTTGTTGTGAGCAGTATTGTACTACCGTGATGTTGTGAGCAGTATTGTACTACCGTGATGTTGTGGGCAGTATAGTACTACTGTGATGTTGTTGGCAGTTTTCTACTACCGTGTTGAGGACGATATAACTATATTCAAAACTAGCATATTAAGCAGCACATTTCTGAATAAACCCAAGTTTCTTTAGGTATCAAATCCTAAGCATCTTCACACCTCTGCTCATGCAAAGGTACACTCCATCCTCCTCTGCTAAAAACACTAGCCACTTTTTAGCGCCCTAACTTCGGCAATTTTTCGCATGATTTCGCGACGTAATTCTTTCGATGCGAACAATCGTACCCGTCCCTCTCGTTTCTTTTCGAGAATTATTTTTAGGCGGTGCCCAATGTTTTAGATTGCACTGTTGATGGTGCTTTTGAAAGTGCTAACTTCTGAAGTTCTTACGGGTTGTTCTCCTGATTATTCTTTTTGCGATTAGAGTTGCAAGAGTTTTCTCTCTGGGTTAATCTTGGCTGTAATTCTCCGTGGAGTTTTTGGTTGAAGTGAATCATAATGCACTTAGCGAATATTAGCGATAAAAAAAAAACGCGGAAAGGTGGTTTGAAGAAGTTTCTCGAATGCTACTTCTTCCATTTTGTTGTCGGGTTTGTACATTTTGTTTTCGTCTTCCTGAAAATGAATTTGGATAAAAGTGTGTCTTGATATTCGAATGAAAATAGAAAAGTGTTTTAAGACAAATTTAATTTATTTTATATTAATTTAATTCAATTTTGTGTGTTTCAGATATGAGTGTATTTTTAATAAATCCTACTGAAGCATTTTTGAAGACGCTTGCTTACTGTATGTAGATGTATTTCTACAGTTTGCACTTAAATTATATCTATATGTTTTCTGTTGCAATATAGAACTATTCGTTACATTAAAAGCAATAATATAATTATATAGTTTCTCTCATTTTCTTGGTGTATGAATTGCAAATACAGCGTCATATAAAATGTTAATTGGTGAACCTAATAATAAATATTTGTCTTCATGTTCTTTCAGAATATTTATTTCTAAGTGTGATTTTAATCTATAAAAATCACTTACTGTGATTATTGGAGGTCTTTCCTTGTTTTTCGAATAGTGTCATTGTCCCCGATATGATAATGATAATATTTATTGGTAAACAAAATACAGTGGAAATATGAATACAAGCCTCTCGAAAAGAACAAAAGCTCGACAGTTTCAGTGACCGAAGTTCCTGCCGTGCGAGCACCAACAGATTCCCCTTTTTCAAAATCAGTTGGGTCTAAATCTAAATCTAAATATCATTTAAATATGGAATACAATGAAAAATATACCATTGTATAGCAAGAACAACCATTCACAGTGAATATATACCTGTATAATGAAATATTTTGGATAAAACCGATTTTTTAAGATGAAGTCCTAAAAAGCATATTGGTCCAATTTTTTGTGTGGTAGTGTAAGTTCTTAACTATCGGTCAGTACCTCATGTTCGGTCATATAAGGAAAAACAATATAAAAATTATTATTATCACACAGTGCTATATAATACTTCTACAAACCCGGGTATTTAACAATTTTTATATTGTTTTTTCTCATCGTCTGAAGATGTAGTACTGACCGATAATTCGTAACGTACCCCATATCTTATGATATGACAGCAATCTATAAAATAATGTCCTAACCAATATATGTGGTATCTATTATCGCAGTTACACCCCTTACACAAATATAGCCCCACATGTTAGTATGAGGACACCGTGTAGTCTAATGATGTCTCCCTAGTGCTCATAACTGCTCATTAAGATCATATTATCATTATAATAATGCATTGGGGTATACAGTATATGCACGAGAGAGAAACAATGTGAATCAATATTTAATTATTAAATTTAAGCTCCATAATTAACAAACACGTGTGAAAAGAGAAAAAAAAATATTTTAGCTTATTGTAATTTGGTATCTATTATTTTTAGTGTACATTTTTTCCTTCGTGTCCAAAAATTTGGAACCGTCCAATAATTCAGAACTTACCCTATAATTATTTATTCGCGCAAAATTATTCTCTTCTTAATTTTAATGTTTAAACTATTTCAATTATAAATAATTTCGTTGCTAAAACTTGATAATTTGGCCAAAACATATTTAAATTTTATGTCAAAGTTTAATAACTTTCGTTAATTTAATATGAATAATGGCATATTCACCAAACTTTACAATTCTTCAGCTATGAGCCAACTCTAACATTTCATGACCTTTATTCATATTGCTCATATTCTGCTGACATTTTAGCCCCCCCCCCCCCCCCCCCTTCCCTCCTTTTTGAATCATGCCATATTCATTTTCTTTAACTAGGGTAAGTTACGAATTTTCGTTCAGTTCACATCTTCGGTCCTATAAGAAAAAAGATAGAATGATTGGTGCTTCTTTATTGGTATCCATGATACCTGCAGGTATCATGGATACCAAACTAAGGGTTACCTGTGTGGTGCATGATTTACCTGTGTGGTGCATGATTTACCTGTGTGGTGCGTGGTTTACCTGTGTGGTGCGTGGTTTACCTGTGTGGTGCGTGGTTTACCTGTGTGGTGTATGATTTACCTGTGTGGTGCGTGGTTCACCTGTGTGGTGCATAATTTACCTGTGTGGTGCGTGGTTTACCTGTGTGGTGCGTGGATTACCTGTGTGGTGCGTGGTTTACCTGTGTGGTGCGTGGTTTACCTGTGTGGTGTATGATTTACCTGTGTGGTGCGTGGTTCACCTGTGTGGTGCATAATTTACCTGTGTGGTGCGTGGTTTACCTGTGTGGTGCGTGGATTACCTGTGTGGTGCGTGGTTTACCTGTGTGGTGCGTGGTTTACCTGTGTGGTGCGTGGTTTACCTGTGTGGTGTGTGGTTTATCTGTGTGGTGCGTGGTTTATCTGTGTGGTGGTTTACCTGTGTGGTGCGTGGTTTACCTGTGTGGTGAATGGTTACCTGTAGCTCTCCATTTCCCTCTTTCAGTAGGACTAAGTGCTATTAAATTGCGTTAGTGTTACTTTAATCCTTTTAAAGGGTCCTTTTAAGGCCTTTAGATTGGGAGGCATTTGTCCTTAATTCTTTCGATGCTTTTGTCCTCTAACTTAGATAGGGTAAGATCTATGTTATTAGACGGCTCCATAGTTTCGTACACAAAACGAATTTATATTTTAAATGATTATTTTAATTGGTATCCATGATACCTGCAGGTACCATGGATACCAATTAAAATAACGAGATACATTGTTGAATTATATAGTTTATTTTCACGTGTCCGAAAATATGGACCGTCCGATAACTCGGAACTCACCCTATTGAAACTTTCAAGTAAAATGAATCATTACGAAGTGATGTAAAATTTAATTAATTAACACGTAATTTCATTACATAATTTCTATTTGGTATTTAGCTTTTCTCTTTTAGAAATATAATGATCAGTTAAATGAAAGTTTACATCATTTAATTTATTAAAGTATAGCTGATGATTATCATTTTTATTTGAAAACATTATTTTTTTATCATTGTATGATATAAATATTTATTAATGGTAACTCTAGACTCATTAGAGTGTTATTGTATATACAGCATTTATATTAGTACAGCATATATTTATTAATTTACATCGGTACAGTATATATTTATTTATTTATATCATTACAGTATATATTTATTAATTTACATCGGTACAGTATATATTTATTTATTTATATCATTACAGTATATATTCATTAATTCACATCATTTCAGCTCTTAGTCCTATTGAATATTATGTAATTTCATATCGGCTTATTTCGCTAATGAAAAGATGGTGAATAATTTACT
Organism: Caprella mutica; assembly: GCA_947561585.1. Classification (NCBI taxonomy): domain Eukaryota; kingdom Metazoa; phylum Arthropoda; class Malacostraca; order Amphipoda; family Caprellidae; genus Caprella; species Caprella mutica. The sequence continues at coordinate 40,321 of CANNZV010002385.1, forward strand.
TGTACTAATTAATCTAATGTCTATAATAATTAAACTCTTTCATTTATTAGAAATTATATATTGAGAGCTTGACGTATAAATCAATAATGATATTTCAAAAGATTTATCATATTATAATATTATAATTGAATATTCATTAAATAGAATTAATATTGTAATTATGTTTTTTTATTTTATCAAATATTTTTCATATTATTGCACATTTTTTTATGTCTCTTTATAAAAGTGAGTCTACAAGCTAATTTAATTGGTATCCATGACACCTGGAAGTATCATTGATACCAGTTAAAATAACTCATAAATACTGATTGGTATACATTATAACTCCAGGTATCATGGATACAAATTTAAGTAACTCATAGATACTGATTGGTATACATTATAACTCCAGGTATCATGGATACAATTTAAAATAACTCATAGATACTGATTGGTATACATTATAACTCCAGGTATCATGGATACAAATTAAAATAACAAGTTAAAATACAATAATTGATATTAAATATTTTTTTATATGACCGAAGATGTGTAACTGTCCAATAACTGCTAACTTACCCTACATAATTGCGACTGGTGTCGATTGATATTCTAATTTATAGTTCCGTATGTATTCCATTAAAAGTTCCATCCTATTTTTATCGTTCGCTTAAATTATTTTCCGCAACAGAAAATATGAATGCAAGCGACTAGGAAGTTTCGGAACATTTTCCTCATAACTTTTACCTGCTAATTAATTAATGACTTTATTAGTTCATAACTGGAATATGATTACAGTTGGTAATTATCAGTTTGCTTCATTTCACCTTTATTAGTAACATTAAATGTAAAGAAAAAAAATGAATAAAAGGATTTAATGAAATTCTCTTATAATAATTTATTAGATAAATTATTACGAAATGAATTTAATAGTAAATGAAATATATGAAGTAAAATCCGTGGATTTTGTGTCAGTTTTCTATAAGAGTTTAGGTGTATAACTTCTTTACTGAGGGTAAGAACCGAGTTATAGGAAAGTTCAACCTACTTCGTCCCACTATAGAACCTACTTTGTCTCACTATAGGACCACGTAGATGGGCCCTAGTTCGAATCCTCAAAGTCGTCGCTATAAATAGCTAATCGGAAACACCTTCGAAGCCTCTTGACTTTGAAATTCTAAAGCCCATTAGGTAAATTGAATACTTAGACGATTACAACTCCAATTCCTTCTTCCCCCCCCCCCTCCCCCTGGGGACTCATTCGAACATCTTCGGGGGTTCAGATATTAAAGGCTTATCAGTTCGAATGCTGGTCTCGTGATTGAAAATCGATAGGTAATGACCCTTAAAAAGTAAAATATTACCTTGCAACTGTTTCGACTATTTATGTGAACTGATGATTATTTTATCCAAAAAGAGCGAATTATTTAAATTGAAATTGCTTTCTTTATTCCAATAATTACCTTACATTACTAATAAACTAAAAGAACTATCCAAAATTGAGAAATTTCCTTAATTATATGGATAAACTCAAAACCTTCAATATTCTTTAATTACGCTTACTCACTCTTCAATTATCAAGTAAATGATATAATAACCGACGGACCTTCTAGTCACAAAATGTAAACCTATTTTACCCATTAATAAATGTAACACCAACTACATCTTCACTGTTTTCGATATAATGTGTTCAGTGAATCACCCATCGAATTCAAGTCATCCATCTTTGTCAGTGTCCGAAGACTCAGTATTCGAATATTCAGACATGACTCAAACAAAGCAATTCCCCAAATATTCAATTTGCAAATGGTCTTTTTTTTTCTTTCTTTTATTTTTAAAATGGTCGCTTCACAAGCTGCGGAAAATTTGATTTCTTGCCCATGTAACCCCACTTAGAAAAATGTACTTTTATTATGGAGGAGATATCTGAAATAACGCATTTGTTGTTGGTCTGTGTTTTCTAATGCCTTTATATTGATTGTTTCTTTTCTGACCTTATTCATCAAAGGTCATTGACCTTTAACATCAAAAGTCATTGACCTATAACATCAAAGGTCATTGACCTTATTCATCAAAGGTCATTGACCTTATACATCAAAGGTCATTGACCTTATACATCAAAGGTCATTGACCTTGATCATTTATAGACATTGGCCTTGAATGTTGATGAACATTAACCATGATCATCAGAGATGGGGACCTTGATCATCAATGGTCATTGACCTTGATCATTGATGGATAGTGACCATGATCATCAGATGGACTTTGAATATCAATGGTTTTTGACCTTGATAATCAATAGAGCTTGACCTTGATAATCAATAAAGCTTGACCTTGATAATCAATCGAGTTTAACCTTGATAATCAATCGAGTTTGACCTTGATAATCAATCGAGTTTGACCTTGATAATCAATCGAGTTTGACCTTGATAATCAATCGAGTTTGACCTTGATAATCAATCGAGTTTGACCTTGATAATCAATCGAGTTTGACCTTGATAATCAATAGAGCTTGACCTTGATAATCAATCGAGTTTAACCTTGATAATCAATCGAGTTTGACCTTGATAATCAATCGAGTTTGACCTTGATAATCAATCGAGTTTGACCTTGATAATCAATCGAGTTTGACCTTGATAATCAATCGAGTTTGATCTTGGTAATCAATAGAGTTTGATCTTGGTAGTCAATAGAGTTTGACCTTGATAATCAATAGAGTTTGACCTTGATAATCAATAGAACTTGACCTTGATAATCAATAGAACTTGACCTTGATCATCAATGGTCATTGACCTTGATCATCAATGGTCATTGACCTTGATCATCAAAGGTTATTGACCTTGATCGTGAAAGCTTCATACACTAACTGTTCAACGAATTTGGTATCCATAACTTTAGGGCTTAGTAGATTAAATTGTAATCATTTAATGTTTATTTAATGTGATACTCAAAAGCACACTAACTTTTTTATTTCTCTAGCTTTACTTACCCGTGTATCGTTAATGGGATTAAAATTCTACCAATATCGATATTAGATATCTTTAAACGTCTTATTTGTTTTTGGTTCAGCATTATATACTTTAAATATAAAGTAAATAGTAAATGTTGCTACTAAAAATTGCTCCTAATTTTATAATGCAAATATCTCTTTGTTTCAGTTTACTTAAATAGTGTTAATTACTTATTACTCATTTGGTCAGCCAATGAACAGAAATGTTCAACAATATGACATACAGTCAACAAAGGTATATCTTTAATAAATTTTCTCAATTTGATTACATCCAGAATAGAAACTTTACTAATTGTAATGCTTGTAGATATTTTAAAATTGGTCTAGGTACACGATGACAAATTTAAAAATATGGGAAATTAGAAAACTAATTTTTGGAATTAACATAATGCTTTGAATTTTTTTTCTGATAGTTCATCTGCATGCAATTGTGTTTGTAGTTCACGAGTAAGTAAACAATACTTCCATTCACCTGCCAATCATTTACTATCACAATTCCTCCTTTCCTTTCTATCTATCCTTCCTATCCCGATATTGCTCTCTCAGTCATACGGGCCATCAACCTTTCTCCCGGAAGATATTTCCAATATTTTTTGCTTCAAACTATGAAGTGTCTATAAAGCATCCATGGGAATTCATATTTCAGGGCCGGATTTATCCGAAGCCCTTGATTCCGATACTCCCATTGGATTCTCTGGAATCTCTCTACTGTCTCCCTCGTGATTCTTTATTGGATCAGAATCATCTTTGCATATTGTCCGTGTAAACTGAAGGTATTTCTGCCATTGTATCATCCTTTTTTCATCCACTTTTGGAAGTTAGTATTGTATTTCGTTCTCTGACCCTGGAACGACCAACGGGTTTGAAAGTTCCATTTGGTGGGAATTAGATGAATATTTTCTAAAAAAAACCAATAGGTTTGAATTGCTGAAAGTCCGTTAATCAATAAAAAATTGTATTTAGTTTTATGTCATTAGTTATGATGCCCGAGGAAGTAAAAGGGTTGTTCCGTCACGTTTTGCATCAAACTAACAAGATTACTTGAAGGAATATTATCTTAAGTCAGTCCAGCCATCATAAGATCAATTTCGTCCAGTTGGTGTTATTCAGCAGAACATACAAACTAGAGCAAGAGATGCAAGGTTTGCTTTTCTAAAGAAAGACTGAAATGCACTGCAACAACTGTCAAGAGAAAATTAGTAGTGATCATAGTGTGAATCTATACAATCAGTGTAGATAATGAGACTGGACTATTTAGAACACATATCCCTTCAATATTTGGTCTGTAATTAGAAAGTTTAAAGAATTTTGTAACTTTAAAATTATGAGCGCCTGGTCTTTAATGATATATATATTTTTTTGCTCTTTCTAGGGCAAAATCTGATACCGCTGGTTATTTTATTCCACTTCAGTAGCGCCTCCATTCATAGGAACAATCTGCCTGTCACTACATTTCAGCCACTTCATTTCAGTCACTGAAATATTGTCAATAAAGTTGAATAAACTGAGTTTATAAGTATTAATATGCTTTGTAGATACCATTTTTATGACGCTATAATTCTGAATTATTCTACAGGGCGATAGATTTTGAATGTCTACCATTTAATTATTTATTGACTTTATACTAAAAACATTCTTTATTTCTTCAGAAAGAATAAATCAATAACTAAATAAAAATAACAAGGAATAAATAAAGAGAAATAATAAATAAATACCTTCAGGTAAGTTGGATACCAACTAAAATGAAAATAAAATAACAATTATAATATCGTTTTTCTCTTTTATGACCGAAGATGTGAAACTGACCGATATTTCGTAATTTACCCTAAAGGGTTTTTAATATTCAATTGAGTTTTCTCTTTGATGAAACAAACAAACAAACAAACAAACAAACAAACAAACAAACAAACAAACGGACATATCATCGGAGCAGAGTACACCGGGCTGTGACCTTTTAAAGGTCACGTACTAACTTTAAAAACTTTGATGGGTGAGAGGCAAAAAATTATTTTTATTGATAATCCACTTTACAAGTCTGGAATAAAGTTTGTTAGAATAAAATTCGAAATTGGAACATAAATGAATCTATTAGAATATAATCGATTGAAATATGAATATGTATTTTTCACATTTTTTTTTTAATCTGATGACTTATTTTTTTTTTTAAATTTAATTCGGATCTTTTCTGTTTGCTGGGAACATTTGAAAAAAATGAAAATAATGCAAATATAATTATTGTGGATAAGCGTTGTTATTTAATGTTACATATTTGTGAACAATTAATAACTATATAATAACCAATTAATTGCTATTAAATAGTTATTATATGGTTATCAATTGGATAGCAGTTGGTTATTAAATGGTTATGATAGAATTATAGTTCTATCATCTATTGCTATTTTTTCATATGCTCTCAAGAAACAGAAACTTTACTAAATATATTATTTAATATAACAAATCTGTATTTTTTCTAACTAAATAATTTGATTTTAAGAGTTAATAATTATGATACCACTATATTCTTTTTTATTTCCATTCTTTTAAAACGCGCCCAGCAAACCAAGTGGTGAGTCAGTGGCCAAAATAATATCGCGTCTTGCGGGACGCTAAAATCCTTATTTTTGGGTCACGTGACTGGCAATCTAGCGTCAATTTAATGGAGAAAGGATATAACTGAAACAAAATTTAATGGAGAAATGATATAACTGAAACAAAATTTAATGGAGAAATGATATAACTGAAACAAAATTTAATGGAAAAATGATATAACTGAAACAAAATTTAATGGAGAAATGATATAACTGAAACAAAATTTAATGGAGAAATGATATAACTGAAACAAAATTAATGGATAAATGATATAACTGAAACAAAATTAATGGATAAATGATATAACTGAAACAAAATTAATTGAGAAATGATATAACTGAAACAAATTTAATGGAGAAATGATATAACTGTAACAAAATAAGGTTTTACACCGTCTTCCTAAGCGTCCTGCAATCGCTGCAACACTTCCTCTCTCTAGAGTAGTTTATCATAACTCTATGCAGCAAACAGAAAAGATCCTTTAATACTGATATTATTAGTACTGTATTTTCTTTGATTCAATTCTGTAGCTTCTTGAATCCCTAAACACATATAAAATAATGTATATAAGAACTTTTAGTAATGTATACTAATAGTAGTATCGTTCTTTTCTTACATTCTGAAATTTTTGTCCATTTTTATCATATTGCTTGATAGTTCATTGCTTTTCTGCATCCATGAGCATTGTCACCGACTGATCTTAGTTTTTTTTTAAGAGCCACTTCCTTTTCTGACTGTTTCTTGCAGTCTCTTGTATTTCCTTTTGACGTCAGTGATATTATGGCCTTTGGTTTCGAAACGGACTTTTAACTACCTTTAATTAATTATTCTTGTATCCACATGTGCATTAATTTTTTACGCTAAGAGTATTGCACACTTTTACACTCTATGAAATTAATTAATGAACATTACGTAATATTACTCCACTGTCGCATATTTCTTTTATTACTCATCATAGGAGTTGTACTCTACTCGAGTTAATATATAGTAATTGTTAGTACTCTATAGGAAGGATTAGCAGGATTATTTTCTATAGTAATTGTTATTATTCTTCCTTGTTAATAACAGTACTTGAATCTATTTAAATCTTTCAAATTTCAATATATTTCTTAACAAATTTCATGCCCAGCTATTAAAGTTGATTGCCGATAATTATAATTTTGGGAAACTGGTCTACATTGCTGTTTGTATGAAGGGTAGCTTACGAATTATCGGCCGATTTCACATCTTCGGTCATAGTATAAGAAAAAACTATATAATAATTATTTTTATTTTTATTTGTATCCATGATACCTGCAGGTATCATGGATACAAATTCGTAAGGTTTTTTTTTTTTTAATTAAAGACAATATTCTTCCATCAAAAAGAAAAGGAAAACAAGTTACCCTATAGTTTTTAAAGTTCCACTGAAAAACATTGTCTCTATTTATATCTCTTCCTTCGCGTCCTGAATAAATCACGACGCAATGAAACATTTTAAAGGTAATTTTATATTGTAATTAGTTAATTGCTATTGCGGCAAATGAATGCTTATGCTTTAGAAGCCTTTATATTTTACTGAGTAATTAAAAACTGTGTATTTATTATTAGTATTATTCATTTTGTAGTGAGTGTAGAGATATTAAATCAGTTTGAACTAATTAAAAAATATAACATGATGATTCATTAAGTGATAGTAATAGTAATTCATTATACTATTTCTAATTATAAAATACTTTGTCATATATAATATATTTTCTTTTATTATTAATAATAAATGAAATTATTATTAATAATTTTCACTTAAATGTGAGTAAACCTATTCAAGAACATTAGTAGTTGAATAATATTGAACTAATTAATTTTCAAAAAGCCTTTTCAATTATCTCATTTTTACGCTATAAAAACCTAAAGTTCTGTGCGTGTATTTTTATTCATTATATTGGTCACCAAAACTGTAGCAACGCCATCTAGCGGTACAACTGACTATTTATCCATTTCTATAGACCATAATTTATCAGCGATCTCACTAAAACAAAATGGAGTTTTATGGTTACTTCATAACTCAGAGCCACTTCATATCTCGGGTGCATTAGATAGTTTTCTATGATTAAATTCATAGAATGATTAAAATCATAGAAAACTGTTGTTATTGAGGGATTATTATGACGCAATTCTTGACGTATATCATTTTCTATGACTTAAACATAGAAAACTACTTCATAACTCAGGTCCTTCATAACTCGAGTGCTTTATAACTCAGGAGTTTTACTGAAGTATGAAAATAGTAGCACTGGGCTTAACCATGGCCAAATGAACCAGATTATCTCCTTACACCAAATTTACTGGCGGATTATTAGAAAGGCAGTATATATAGCTTGCCCTGACCCGTCTGCCCTACTTATTGACTGTTTGGCCCTTATCAAAGGCTTGGGATGACCCTACATCGCACTATTGATGACCATCACTGGTCACCACCTGACTATTTTTAGGTCATGTATGTCTAATATTTTATTTAGCTCAAGGAAAGCAAAATAAGTTATGATGATCTTAGTGAATAGGTATGTCTAATTGTAACATATTTCTTTATTAATAATTAATGAAGGAATACATTTAGTAGATATGAATTAATATACATTGTTAATCAGACTTATAATTCGAAATAAGTTAATAAAATAACTATCACCCCCATTGAATAAAAGTTACACTCCTGACTCCTGCTTTTTATTTGCCATTCTTATCGGAAGAAGACAATACCAATTCAGAGAGAGATAAGACTGAGAGAACATTTGTGCTAGTGTGTGGAGGGAGACTCAACAATTAACTAAATTGTGTACCCCTAGTGGATACGACAGTGTAAAGCTATGTAGTACTACATGCTCTGGGAATGAATTCATTGGGGGAATGATCAGTGAGTGTATAAAAAAGATGAGTGAGTGTAGAAACGATGAGTATGTGTATTGAATTAATGAGTAAATGGTAGATTGAGTAAACTTAATACATGAAAAATGTATCAACTACATAAAATGACTTTTTTTTATACATTATAATAATTTTTTAGAATATTATTTCTCTTCAATTTGGTAATTAACATCGATCTTTTTTTCACCTCCCACTCCTAGCAAAGACAATTACCATGCATCTTATGGCAATAAGTCCATTGGTAATATATTCCGTCTGTCTTGTGTGGCTTCTCCTACTAATGTCATTATTGCTAAGAAATAGACAATGAGGGATATTATTATTGAAATATATAGTGAAAGTTACGAATTATCGGACGGTTCCACATTATCGCTCCTTTATTAGAGAAAAATAAATATTTATTAAGACTTCCGCAAATGTTGTACCACCCCACAATTCGGAAATTGATATACACTAAAAAGGTGAATCATGTGGATTGGAATAAAGTAGCGATGAATACATAATGTATTATAGAAATAGGTTCACTGAATATTCAATATTTTATGTATAGAAAGATAATTGAAAATGTATAGTTTGTAGAATGAGAATATATTTAAATTAAACGTCTGTAGAACATATGTAATGATACCATTAAAAATCTTAGCCATTTTATAGGTATTTTTATTGATTACTCTTAAGATTCAGACGGTTAAGAATAAGATATTGTTGTTTAAACTATAATTGTATGGAATTAGAAGTATGGTTCTACAGTTGCTAGGAAAAGGACAGATAATGCGTCAGAATTGAAGATACGTTATCATATTTTGGATGTTTGTCTACCGGGGTAATACCTCAGGGTAGTATATTAGACTCTACCCTTTTTATATCTTATTTTAATGACTTTCCCAATATATCTCCCATATTGAAAACAGTCCTTTATGCTGATGACACCACTGTTTCGGCCACTGGCTCTTATTTCACAGAACCATCTGGTGTTAACAACTTTGAGCTTTATAGAATGGCAGAATGGTTTAACTCCAACAGACATTATATCATCTCAAAATGTTGGAAATTTGAGATTATAGTTATTTCTGCAGTATCTATTTCTTAGTTTTATAAATGTGTGAATAAATGATCGTGTCCAAAATATACTAATATGTACAAATTGCTCGAACTAGGCATTCCCCAACTAGGCTTTCCTCAACTAGGGATATTGTGTTAGGGCTATTGTATTTTTACTTTCCTTATCCTTAGTATACCTATTTCGTGTAGTTTTTTAGGCACATAGCGTATTTTTATTTCAGATTTTAATTTTTCCAAATTTTCGATTGTGTCATCCATCAATAGAATTATGAAGAATATCTGTGACCTACCATGGGTCAAATTAATCACTTTTCATTATGATAATGTGATACAATATCATATGAATCATTTCTCACTTAAAAATAGGTACCCTAGATACGGCTGAAGGTTGAGAAAAGTGTATCCTGGATACATGTGACATTGACTGATAAGCCACGCCCCCTTGTAGTTGTCCCTTAGTCCGTGTCACGCTATTGTGTAGTGTAGTACCTAGTGTGTAACTAGTGCAATACCTAGTTGTAACTTATGTAGTTCCTAGTGTCTAACCAGTGTATAACTAACTAGTGCGTTCTACCATGTAACTAGTATCTACCTAATTTATAACTAGTATGTACCATTGTACAACTTGTGCAGTACTTAGTGTTTAACTAGTACATTGAACTGAATATAGAATGATAAATACTCAAGAATGAGATATGAGGAATTGAAAAAAAAATCAGATATATTGAATCTATTCTCCTTTTGCATTTAATATATTTTTGAAGACGATTGGAAGATGAACAGCAAGAGGCACGAACTGTTTTCTTGTGGGTTTTATTTTAAGTTAATCGTTTTTTCTGTGTTTCCACGTTATTGTAAGATGTTGCTGTAAACTTTGACTCTAAAATTGGCTAGAAACTGTAGTCCAAAGGATTGAGATCTGCTTATGAAAGGGCTCTCCTTTCAATATGAACATCGGAACATTGGATGTAAAATCCTTTTTGGTTCAAGGAAGGGTGCTCAGTCTTGTTAGTAGAACCATTTTCATTCTTGAAGTGCATTTTAGCCAAGGGTGACAGTGATTCCTCGGGAATGAGACTCTGATCATTATCTTAGTTGATTTCCTATCAAAAACCAAAACCAATGAACTTTATCCTGTTTAAGTAGCAGCAGCCCAAACTATCACACAGTACCTACAGCTTATATCACTCGAGATAAATGTTCTCTGATTGTCACCATACTAGCTAGGTCATTTTGAGTCAGTGATATGGCCTTTGGTTCCGAAGCAGACGTTAAACCCCTACTAAAAAAAATAGGTCATTTTGAGAATAGTTCTTTTGTTTCAGATCAAATTTATTCTCCTCACGAAAAATTATAAGAGGTGCCATGTTAGAAAGAAATTTTTTTACTGTCTCGACGCTTCTGAAGTGACCTCTGTGAAAAAAGTTGTTTCCGCTTATGTTTATGTGTAGATGTCTTCAGAATATAATTTTTCTTTGTGTGTTCAATAATTGAATATAATTAATGTGAACGAATTTAGGCGAAAACATTTCTCTTTTTTCTAATCCTAAGATACTATGGGAAAATAATGTGTTTTCATTGACTGTAATATAATGTATGTTTTTCATTGGTAATATAATGTATGTTTTTCATTGGTAATATAATGTATGTTTTTCATTGGTAATATAATGTATGTTTTTCATTGGTAATATAATGTATGTTTTTCATTGGTAATATAATGTATGTTTTTCATTCCTAGTCACGGCTGAACTACACTCAATCTAGGTTCTATTTCGCATTAAATAATAAAAATACTCCCTTTTATCTTTCACAGCCAATTTGTGAACTGTTATTAAATTCTTCTAATTTAAATTATTAAAGTTATTGTTAGGAACATATTTGTCAGTTGAATTTTTAACTAGACGTTCTGATAATTTTTGGCAAAGCATTGTTATTATACGATGAAATGTTATTAAAAAATTGATAGATACTATATAATTGATTATGAAATGCTAATTTCGGCTTTACATTTCTTTTGAATTCAATAAAATTAAAGACTTTTTTAATTTTAATTAATAACAAAATGTTGTGATGTTATTTTAATATTTTAAGATTGCATCTTTTTATTTGTATACTTAATAATAGACAGCACTGTTGTAATTTGGTGTCAGTTGATTTATGAGCCCCCTCCCATTATCTTTCTCACTCTCCCTACCTCCACCTCTGCCCTACCCCCCCCCCCTCTCCCCCTCTTTGTTTTCACTTTGTACTGGTAGAGTGTTGTGTACATTTTTTTCAAGTGCTAAATTGATTCAATCAAATCCAGAGCTATTTGCGTATGTCCAATTTAATCCCCTTGTTTTCGATTGTCACTCAGCAAATAGTAAGATTGGATTCTCTTACATAAACCCTAACAATCGCATCTGAGGTATCAACACTAAAAATGAAACCTTGCAATTACATTGGAAATAATATCTCTCTCGTTGAGTCCAAAGATTTGCCAATAACTTATTATTTGTGTGCTCTTGCTTTTATTAGAGTTTACGTCTCTTTCATCTCTTATACAAACAATCTTCTTGTCTGTGATCCTCTATATTACTACATGGAACCTCTATGTTACTACATGGAGCCTCTATAATACTCTATTGGAACCTCTATACTTGTCTGTGATCCTCTATACTTGTCTGTGATCCTCTATACTTGTCTGTGATCCTCTATACTTGTCTGTGATCCTCTATACTTGTCTGTGATCCTCTATACTTGTCTGTGATCCTCTATACTTGTCTGTGATCCTCTATACTTGTCTGTGATCCTCTATACTTGTCTGTGTTCCTCTATACTTGTCTCTGATCCTCTATACTTGTCTCTGATCCTCTCTCTATACTTGTCTGTGTTCCTCTATACTTGTCTCTGATCCTCTATACTTGTCTCTGATCCTCTATACTTGTCTCTGATCCTCTATACTTGTCTCTGATCCTCTATACTTGTCTCTGATCCTCTATACTTGTCTGTGATCCTCTATACTTGTCTGTGATCCTCTATACTTGTCTGTGATCCTCTATACTTGTCTGTGATCCTCTATATTTGTCTGTGATCCTCTATATTTGTCTGTGATCCTCTATATTTGTCTGTGATCCTCTATACTTGTCTCTTATCCTCTATACTTGTCTCTTATCCCCTATACTTGTCTCTGATCCTCTATACTTGTCTCTGATCCTCTATACTTGTCTGTGATCCTCTATACTTGTCTGTGATCTTCTATACTTGTCTGTGATCCTCTATACTTGTCTGTGATCCTCTATACTTGTCTGTGATCCTCTATACTAGTCTGTGATCCTCTATACTAGTCTGTGATCCTCTATACTTGTCTGTGATCCTCTATACTTGTCTGTGATCCTCTATATTTGTCTGTGATCCTCTATACTTGTCTGTGATCCTCTATACTTGTCTGTGATCCTCTATAATTGTCTCTGATCCTCTATTTGTAGTTTTACTCAATAAAAAAGTATTAGTGGCCTATCTACTAGTCTGCTCTAATGTAACCTACCTAAACCATAACTATATGCCTTAATGGTATAGTTATACTCAAATTGTCGAGTGTTTTTGATTGTTAAGGCTTCGCTTACTTTTAGAATGTTCATAAGAAATGTTTATTCATAAAACTGTTAAGTATTTGTTTATATGCTTTATATTTTACAATCTAATTATCATAAAATAAACGTAAAAATGCACTACTCCATATTCCATTGTTTCTCTACCCTTGATAACTGATGCATATTCATGTATATTGGCAACACACTTCTTAACGGTTTCACGTGAATTAATTACATATTATCCTGTGATATTGTGTCATTAGGTTGCCAATAAAGTATCGGTACTGTTATTGTTATTGTATCTATGATAATTTTATCTCTGGTAGAGATTTACGTTGATTGTTTCAGAGACTCAGATTAGTTCAGGGTTAGAATTCTCCTTTTCAGGAAATTCCTTTTTGCACTCCTGTAAACTCTACTGGAAATGTGTTTATTTTGTTTAATTGTACTGATATTTATACCATTACTAGGGTTGTGACAATATGCGTTTAAAATCATAGATCTTAAGAATATCACAGAGGAAATGAAATGGTATCGAATACTTTATACCGCTGGTGTAGAACGATTGAATGCTCTTAAATTCAATCAGTCTAGAATATTTTCAGGATCTATGATTTTTAACGCATATTGTCACAACCCTAATCATTACTTATTTATATCATTGCTTAACATGTTTAGATTACTCTGTTTAAATTAGATATAGATAATGTTTTAATTGATTAATTCTTTAAAGTTTTAATTATAAAATGCTATTTACTAATAGCAATGTAAAGAGTGTACTTATTATAGATCGATTTTATGAAGATTAATTTGTTGTACAAATGTTGATGCGACGCTTATTTTTATACAGTAAAGTAATTAATTAATTCATTAGAATGGTACACTGTTATATTTATAGTTTTTTAAAGTAACTATTGCTAGAATAATAATTGTTAGAAGTAAAAAGAATTAACAATAAGTAATAAAATTATTAATTCATAAAATTCTAATATTGTTTTGAATAATAATTATTGGAATAATAATTGTTAAAATTACTTTCTTTTTACTAACTCAATATAGCTATATCACCTCTATATGTTTTTTGGTACACAATCTATTAATCTTGTTAAACACCTACTCATTTCTTTTTACCGTGTGTACATAGATGTTCAATGCATACATCATGTTATAGCATTTCCGCTGATGTTTCTTATGCAGCATCATAGGAACTGTTCTTACCCATACCGTAACTAATGTTATTAGTTTAATAGGAAACTCTACTTCATTTCCCCTCTAAATAATCTATTAGAATGGACTAGTGGTAGGTAGGGTAAGTTACGAATTATCGGTCAGCTTCACATCTTCGTTCATAGGTGAAAATACGATATATTATTTTACTATTGGTATGCATGATACCTGTAGGTAAACGATATATTGATATTATTATCACTAGGTTGTTTTTAATTATTTTTTGTATCTATGATACCTGTAGGTAAACGATATATTGATATTATTATCACTAGGTTGTTTTTAATTATTTTTTGTATCTATGATACCTGTAGGTAAACGATATATTGATATTATTATCGCTAGGTTGTTTTTAATTATTTTTTGTATCTATGATACCTGTAGGTAAACGATATATTGATATTATTATTGCTAGGTTGTTTTTAATTATTTTTTGTATCTATGATACCTGTAGGTAAACGATATATTGATATTATTATCGCTAGGTTGTTTTTAATTATTTTTTGTATCTATGATACCTGTAGGTAAACGATATATTGATATTATTATTGCTAGGTTGTTTTTAATTATTTTTTGTATCTATGATACCTGTAGGTAAACGATATATTGATATTATTATTGCTAGGTTGTTTTTAATTATTTTTTGTATCTATGATACCTGCAGGTAAACGATATATTGATATTATTATTGCTAGGTTGTTTTTAATTATTTTTTGTATCTATGATACCTGTAGGTAAACGATATATTGATATTATTATCGCTAGGTTGTTTTTAATTATTTTTTGTATCTATGATACCTGCAGGTAAACGATATAATAATTATAATGTTGCTAGGTTGTTTTACGGATACCAATAAAAATCAATTGCAATATACTATTGTCACTGCAGTGACATCACTGTCCTCACAGTGCTTTTAGCAGTCTGGCACTGCATACATCACTGTCACTAATTCTTTAGCAATGACCTAACTAATTATCACTGTAATCGATGCTAAGATCTTTGCTACCATCCGCAACAGCTAAATAACAGATTAGCTCACTGTAACAATCTATATCTGTTACCTGTATAGTGTATAGTAGTCACTGTATCAATCTATATATTACCTGTAATGTAGTCACTGTAACAATCTATATATTACCTGTAATGTAGTCACTGTAACAATCAACAAGTTACATACCATTACATAATTTCTTCAAACAGTTCTCTTAGCTGTACAAAGTTTTGACAGGTATTTTCTTTTCTGGAAATGCTTTCAAGTTTCTCTCCCCTTCCTACATTTCTACTTGATAACGATATGAAATAATCTATAGAATCATTACTACACTCAGATGAATAAACAACTCCAAGTGATGCACCCAGCTGTTTCGAGTTCACCCTATGGCTTTGTCTCTAAAGCGAGACACTTTAGTGCATCAAACTATAGTTTGGATGCACTAAAGTGCATCAGTTCGATGCACTTTAGTGTCTTATAGCTATAAGTTTGTTAAAATGATGAGGAAATTATTCTTACCTCATTTTTTTCCCTCATCATTTCAACAAACTTATAACTAAGACACTAAAGTGCATCGAACTGATGCACTTTAGTGCATCCAAACTATAGTTCGATGCACTAAAGTGTCTCGCTTTAGAGACAAATCCATAGGGTGAACTCGAAACAGCTGGGTGCATCAGAATTTCTCTGAGTGTAGATATTAAATTGTATTAAGCAATTAAACAAACTTATACATTAATTCTATTTATATCTACTTAACTTTTCCAACCTCTATGGTACACATGTGTAATAATTGTATCCTGAGTATGAAGTTTACTAGAGAATAAAACAATGATAAATTATATATCCTTTAGGGTAAGTTACGAATTATTGGACACCTTCATATTTTCGGTCATATAATTGTTTAACATTTCCAACTGGTCTTTTTAATTAGTATCCATGATACTTGTAGGTATCATGGATACTAACTGAGATATCTAGTTAAAATATTGAAAAAATATTCTTATATGACCGAAAATGTGGAACTGACCAATAACTCGTAACTCAGCCTATATGCAATAAGTTCGCTCCAAAAGTTACATTCACAAATTATCTGTATAGTTAGTGGTGCATTTTCTCTCTCTGTTTCCATATTGTTTGAGTGGTACGAACAACTTTCTGCTATCGAATGATGAAGGCTTTGCATATTAATACCTTCCTCAGTATTACGCTTTCACAACTTTATTTGTGTATAATAAAAACGTATCAAAACAACTTTGTTTGCAGTAAATCAAATCGTACCCAATGGATATTTTGTAACCAAAGTTTTGATGTGAAATATTGCAATGGGTTGAAGTTAAATCATTTCAATATAGGGATTTTGCCGTTCGTTTTTTATAGTTTTGATATGGATGTCAGTGCCCGATAAATTTGAATTCGGAATAGTATTAAAATTGTTATATTTTAGCAATTATTCCTTCAAAAGTGCGACTTAGATTTACAATTACAGTAAATAAACAACAGAAATATTTTCTGATATCTTCAAAAAAATGATACGGTTCCTAAAACAAAAATTTTAACAAAATACCTAAAATTTTAAATATAGTATTTAATTTTTTTAATTATCATGTCCTGTTTATTTGTATTTTTTCTGATATTTCCCGAAAAGTTGGCTTTACACAATTTTGTATTATAATTTATAGAAATGAGTTTATTTATTTTCATTCATATGTTTTGTGATGAGTACATATGCATGCCTGTCAAATTCTATTGTTGTATCTTCTATGAACACGATTTATCATTCTAATATTTTAGTCCGAAGGAAGGGACGGACGTTAACGATCTGCAAACGTGATAAATCTATCTGAATTTTTTTCTTATAGTTTTATAAGTATCAGTATAAATGTATTATTGCATTGTAAAAAGCGTTCGATTCTCCAATTAAATTTAAATGATATCATAATAATAAAGTTTTGAAATATAAACAGCATATTGTTATTTATGTTTTTCTCATTTAAAAATTATATCCAAAATTGATTTTCCATACGAAATTAAAAAAATATATTATTTAGCTATACTATTATTATTATTTAGCCAATATTGTTCTTGATAAATAAAATATTCTTCGAAATGCTTTGCTAACTAGTTTCAAGTTTCAGATTTTCTAGCCAATTTAAATCCATTTTATGACTTCCTGTTACAGGAATTATTTTCTTTCATTTTTTATACATTTTTATTTCTAGAATAATACTTTAAATTATTATCCTTTTCAATTAATAATTATATCTACGCTCTATTTACATTTATCAGTTATCCTTTCTTCTAAGTTTCAAAACCCACATTATTTACTTTTTGTGAAACGTTAGCTATTACTATGATGAGCCACTTGCCTTCGTGTCCACACTACGAGTCCACCGTAGCGGACACTAAGGCCTCCAAGAGTTCGAATTCTAGTGTCCAAAACCCTGTTCGAAGTTCCAAACTCAAAGGCCAGATTCAAAGACTGCTGGTGAGGCTTCAACCTGTCGAAAACATTCGAAATTTTTTAAGTCTTTCCACCAGACTTTTTGCTAAGCTCCTCCTACTTTTTCCACGAGAATATAAGAAAAAACGAGATAATTATTATTTATTTTAATTGGTTTGCCTGCAGGTATCATGGATACCAACTAAAATAATAAATAATTGATAGTTTTTCTTATATTCTCGAGGAAAAAGTAGGAGGAGCTTAGCAAAAAGTCTGATGGAAAGACTTAAAAACCCTACGTGTGTACGGCCCCTAAGGAACATAATCCCATTTAGTTGTTTAGTGTTTATAACATAATTTCTTTTTTTCCAGGTTGGTAACACCGGTGGTTCTTTAAGGAAATACTATCGCCAAAAATATGTGAGTTACAAATATTTTTCTATTTATTATTTTGATTCTTATTTATATTCAATAACAATTTAATGTAACGAAAGATACCAAACAAAGTACTGTAACACTTAAATTGACCTAAAATTCTAAAATATCGATGATAAACTCTTTAAATATCTTCTGAAATTCTTGTACTGATGTATTATGTAAGTATGCCAGTATAATTATACATAATTTTTTAATTCAAATTGAGAAATAGTACGTTTCCATATGTTAACTTTATAATAATTAACTGATAACGATCTATATTATCTTCCGTATGATTTGAATTTGCATTCTTATCCCAGGCTAGAATGATTTATTCCTGGGATACTCCCTTAATATCTCAGGAACAAATCTTTCTTTCCTGTATATCGTATAATGTACACCTCAGCACTTTGATCGTCTACTACCGCTTGTTGACAAAGATTTGATTCTATTACACACGGTGTATAGCTGCCTGCCTGCCTGCCTGGCAAATAATATGTTTTTCGCTTTGATGTGAGTAGGCATGAAAGAAGACAAACCTACCCATTAATAATTAGTGATGTATTTGTACTTATTTGGTATGGATATACGTTGCAGTATTCATAAAGTTAGTATTATCATAGTCCATGGGAGGTCAATCCTAAATTTCTAATTATTTTGGTTCATGACCTATTATATCATTACAAAACCGTACGTAAATATGAATAATTGACAGTGACTTTATATCTATAGATATCGTTTCCAAATAATTTGCTAAATATGAGAGAAATTTTAAATAGGAAAATAGGAAGGAGGATAGTCATCGTAGAGTTTCCTTTCATCTTTTCTAGCCAATTTAAATCTATTTTATCAGTTTCTCTCGAAGACAGTATTTACTTTCGTTATTTGGACGTCATATCTACTTCTTGAATATTCCTTTGAAATTATTATGAAACTGTATGAACGCTATGAATGCCATTAACTCATTTGGTAGTGTTCTTATTCAGTGAGGTCCCGCTTCTATTACCAGAATCACGATTTATGGTAATAAGAGCGAGACATGACCCGTAGTTATTATATAATTGTTACTCCTTAAACATTTCATTTTCTATGAGTTAGGGTAAAAGAAAATGAATTTGAGGACTCGACTTAGTGAATATTGCGGTGTATGCCAGAATCAGCTGACGAAAGCTCTGTGATGAAAGTTCAAAGTAGCGAATGAATTAAAAGTTTCTTCTTCTATAAAAACTAATTTCTGAACAAATTGCTTCTAATAACCTCCTCTGAATAATAAATAGTAGTCATGCTTATTGTAGTTACCGTGAACTAAAAAATGGTCTCTGTTTATATGGTATACCACAGAGTGGAGTATTAATTAACCGTTACCTTGGGTATGAAATACAATAAATATAATCAGTATTTTCTTTTCTTTTCCACACCTCTTGTGAATAGACATGCTGAACTGTTCTAGCTATAACTTAGCGCCAACAACACCTTTTGTTATCATGTCCGATACATTCCGTGTCTGTTATACTGATGTCTGGTGTATCTAGATACAGTCTACCTGTAGCTGTATCGAGTGTGTATCTTTATCTAGTGTATATCTATTATATTAATGCCTGATACACTTATTATCCCAGTACCAATGTTATTCTACCTAATATTATATATCATTTCTTCTGTCTCTAACTCCTCCTTATTCCAGATATTTTATTTTGATGACACGTCAAGAAGTAGGATTAAAGTTCTGTACTTTGTACCACAGAAAGCCATAGCATGTTAGAGATAAATTTGACGGGTCCTTTGTTCAATGGACAAAGACATGGAATAGTTATTGTGAAGATTGAAAATCAAAGCAATAGTTGGTAGTTGCAGAGTTCCAATATGACAATTCATCATGCTAAGTTCCTGAAAGTTATGATTTGACAGAACTTGAATATTGTTAACCATGTCCACCATTGTTAGCCATGTCTACCATTGTTAACAATTGTTAGCCATGTCTACCATTGTTAACAATTGTTAGCCATGTCTACCATTGTTAACAATTGTTAGCCATGTCTACCACTGTTAACAATTGTTAGCCATGTCTACCACTGTTAACAATTGTTAGCCATGTCTGCCACTGTTAACAATTGTTAGCCACGTCTACCACTGTTAACAATTGTTAGCCATGTCTACCACTGTTAACAATTGTTAGCCATGTCTACCATTGTTAACAATTGTTAGCCATGTCTACCATTGTTAACAATTGTTAGCCATGTCTACCATTGTTAACAATTGTTAGCCACGTCTACCACTGTTAACAATTGTTAGCCATGTCTACCACTGTTAACAATTGTTAGCCATGTCTACCATTGTTAACAATTGTTAGCCATGTCTACCATTGTTAACAATTGTTAGCCATGTCTACCATTGTTAACAATTGTTAGCCATGTCTACCATTGTTAACAATTAGTATTCAAAACGAAATCCTAACATACAATTATTGTAATTAGTGTTTACTTAATTGTTCTCAATTTAATTTGGTCCACTGTCCATTTTGTCCTCTCTCCATTTGGTCCCCTTTCCATTTGGTCCCCTTTCCATTTGGTCCCCTTTCCATTTGGTCCCCTTTCCATTTGGTCCCCTTTCCATTTGGTCCCTTTTCCATTTGGTCCCCTTTCCATTTGGTCCCCTTTCCATTTGGTCCCCTTTCCATTTGGTCTCCTCTCCATTTGGTCCCCTCTCCATTTGGTCCCCTCTCCATTTGGTCCCCTCTCCATTTGGTCCCCTCTCCATTTGGTCCCCTTTCCATTTGGTCCCCTCTCCATTTGGTCCCCTTTCCATTTGGTCCCCTTTCCATTTGGTCCCCTCTCCATTTGGTCCCCTCTCCATTTGGTCCCCTTTCCATTTGGTCCCCTTTCCATTTGGTCCCCTCTCCATTTGGTCCCCTCTCCATTTGGTCCCCTTTCCATTTGGTCCCCTCTCCATTTGGTCCCCTTTCCATTTGGTCCCCTTTCCATTTGGTCTCCTCTCCATTTGGTCCCCTCTCCATTTGGTCCCCTCTCCATTTGGTCCCCTTTCCATTTGGTCCCTTTTCCATTTGGTCCCCTTTCCATTTGGTCCCCTTTCCATTTGGTCCCCTTTCCATTTGGTCTCCTCTCCATTTGGTCCCCTCTCCATTTGGTCCCCTCTCCATTTGGTCCCCTCTCCATTTGGTCCCCTCTCCATTTGGTCCCCTCTCCATTTGGTCCCCTTTCCATTTGGTCCCCTCTCCATTTGGTCCCCTTTCCATTTGGTCCCCTTTCCATTTGGTCCCCTCTCCATTTGGTCCCCTCTCCATTTGGTCCCCTTTCCATTTGGTCCCCTCTCCATTTGGTCCCCTTTCCATTTGGTCCCCTTTCCATTTGGTCTCCTCTCCATTTGGTCCCCTCTCCATTTGGTCCCCTCTCCATTTGGTCCCCTCTCCATTTGGTCCCCTCTCCATTTGGTCCCCTCTCCATTTGGTCCCCTCTCCATTTGGTCCCCTTTCCATTTGGTCCCCTTTCCATTTGGTCCCCTCTCCATTTGGTCCCCTTTCCATTTGGTCCCCTTTCCATTTGGTCCCCTCTCCATTTGGTCCCCTTTCCATTTGGTCCCCTCTCCATTTGGTCCCCTTTCCATTTGGTCCCCTCTCCATTTGGTCCCCTCTCCATTTGGTCCCCTCTCCATTTGGTTCCCTCTCCATTTGGTCCCCTCTCCATTTGGTCCCCTCTCCATTCGGTCCCCTTTCCATTTGGTCCCCTTTCCATTTGGTCCCCTTTCCATTTGGTCCCCTTTCCATTTGGTCCCCTCTCCATTTGGTCCCCTTTCCATTTGGTCCCCTTTCCATTTGGTCCCCTTTCCATTTGGTCCCCTCTCCATTTGGCCCCCTCTCCATTTGGTCCCCTCTCAATTTGGTCCCCTCTCCATTTGGTCCCCTCTCCATTTGGTCCCCTTTCCATTTGGTCTCCTGTCCATTTGGTCCCCTTTCCATTTGGTCTCCTGTCCATTTGGTCTCCTGTCCATTTGGTCCCCTTTCCATTTGGTCTCCTGTCCATTTGGTCCCCTTTCCATTTGGTACCCTTTCCATTTGGTCCCCTTTCCATTTGGTCCCCTTTCCATTTGGTCCCCTTTCCATTCGGTCCCCTTTCCATTCGGTCCCCTTTCCATTTGGTCCCCTTTCCATTTGGTCTCCTCTTCATTTGGTCCCCTCTCCATTTGGTCCCCTCTCCATTTGGTCCCCTCTCCATTTGGTCCCCTCTCCATTTGGTCCCCTCTCCATTTGGTCCCCTCTCCATTTGGTCCCCTCTCCATTTGGTCCCCTCTCCATTTGGTCCCCTCTCCATTTGGTCCCCTCTCCATTTGGTCCCCTTTCCATTCGGTCCCCTTTCCATTTGGTCCCCTTTCCATTTGGTCTCCTGTCCATTTGGTCCCCTGTCCATTTGGTCCCCTTTCCACTTGGTCCCCTTTCTATTTGGTCCCCTTTCCATTTGGTCCCCTCTCCATTTGGTCCCCTCTCCATTTGGTCCCCTCTCCATTTGGTCCCCTCTTCATTTGGTCCCCTCTCCATTTGGTCCCCTCTCCATTTGGTCCCCTTTCCATTTGGTCCCCTTTCCATTTGGTCCCCTTTCCATTTGGTCCCCTTTCCATTTGGTCCCCTGTCCATTTGGTCTCCTGTCCATTTGGTCTCCTGTCCATTTGGTCTCCTGTCCATTTGGTCTCCTGTCCATTTGGTCCCCTCTCCATTTGGTCCCCTCTCCATTTGGTCCCCTCTCCATTTGGTCCCCTCTCCATTTGGTCCCCTCTCCATTTGGTCCCCTCTCCATTTGGTCCCCTCTCCATTTGGTCCCCTCTCCATTTGGTCCCCTCTCCATTTGGTCCCCTCTCCATTTGGTCCCCTCTCCATTTGGTCCCCTCTCCATTTGGTCCCCTCTCCATTTGGTCCCCTCTCCATTTGGTCCCCTCTCCATTCGGTCCCCTTTCCATTTGGTCCCCTTTCCATTTGGTCCCCTTTCCATTTGGTCCCTTTTCCATTTGGTCCCCTTTCCATTTGGTCCCCTTTCCATTTGGTCTCCTCTCCATTTGGTCCCCTCTCCATTTGGTCCCCTCTCCATTTGGTCCCCTCTCCATTTGGTCCCCTCTCCATTTGGTCCCCTCTCCATTTGGTCCCCTTTCCATTTGGTCCCCTCTCCATTTGGTCCCCTTTCCATTTGGTCCCCTTTCCATTTGGTCCCCTCTCCATTTGGTCCCCTTTCCATTTGGTCCCCTTTCCATTTGGTCCCCTCTCCATTTGGTCCCCTTTCCATTTGGTCCCCTTTCCATTTGGTCCCCTCTCCATTTGGTCCCCTCTCCATTTGGTCCCCTCTCCATTTGGTCCCCTCTCCATTTGGTCCCCTTTCCATTTGGTCCCCTTTCCATTTGGTCCCCTTTCCATTTGGTCCCCTTTCCATTTGGTCCCCTTTCCATTTGGTCCCCTTTCCATTTGGTCCCCTCTCCATTTGGTCCCCTTTCCATTTGGTCCCCTTTCCATTTGGTCCCCTTTCCATTTGGTCCCCTTTCCATTTGGTCCCCTCTCAATTTGGTCCCCTCTCCATTTGGTCCCCTTTCCATTTGGTCCCCTTTCCATTTGGTCTCCTGTCCATTTGGTCTCCTGTCCATTTGGTCTCCTGTCCATTTTAGTCCCCTTTCCATTTTAGTCCCCTTTCCATTTGGTCTCCTGTCCATTTGGTCCCCTTTCCATTTGGTCCCCTTTCCATTTGGTACCCTTTCCATTTGGTCCCCTTTCCATTTGGTCTCCTCTCCATTTGGTCCCCTCTTCATTTGGTCCCCTCTCCATTTGGTCCCCTCTCCATTTGGTCCCCTCTCCATTTGGTCCCCTCTCCATTTGGTCCCCTCTCCATTTGGTCCCCTCTCCATTTGGTCCCCTCTCCATTTGGTCCCTTCTCCATTTGGTCCCCTCTCCATTTGGTCCCCTCTCCATTTGGTCCCCTCTCCATTTGGTCCCCTCTCCATTTGGTCCCCTCTCCATTTGGTCCCCTCTCCATTTGGTCCCCTCTCCATTTGGTCCCCTTTCCATTTGGTCTCCTGTCCATTTGGTCTCCTGTCCATTTGGTCTCCTGTCCATTTGGTCTCCTGTCCATTTGGTCTCCTGTCCATTTGGTCCCCTTTCCATTTGGTCCCCTCTCCATTTGGTCCCCTTTCCATTTGGTCCCCTGTCCATTTGGTCCCCTGTCCATTTGGTCCCCTGTCCATTTGGTCCCCTCTCCATTTGGTCCCCTTTCCATTTGGTCCCCTTTCCATTTGGTCCCCTCTCCATTTGGTCCCCTCTCCATTTGGTCCCCTCTCCATTTGGTCCCCTCTCCATTTGGTCCCCTCTCCATTTGTTCCCCTCTCCATTTGGTCCCCTCTCCATTTGGTCCCCTCTCCATTTGGTCCCCTTTCCATTTGGTCCCCTTTCCATTTGGTCCCCTTTCCATTTGGTCCCCATTCCATTTGGTCCCCTTTCCATTTGGTCCCCTTTCCATTTGGTCCCCTTTCCATTTGGTCCCCTTTCCATTTGGTCCCCTGTCCATTTGGTCCCCTTTCCATTTGGTCTCCTGTCCATTTGGTCTCCTGTCCATTTGGTCCCCTTTCCATTTGGTCCCCTGTCCATTTGGTCCCCTCTCCATTTGGTCCCCTGTCCATTTGGTCCCCTTTCCATTTGGTCCCCTCTCCATTTGGTCCCCCTTTAAGTCAAAGATATTTTCATCCGCAAGGCAGTTGGTTATTTCTATGCCCGTTTATCCGTTGTTTAATTTCCTGCTGATAATTTAATTTGGTGCCTATTTTCAGATGACACCTGGCAGAGTTTGCCTAAATAAGAAAACTTGCCATTTGTTCTAATGAATCGAAAAGAGAGTATTGCATTCAACACTCTTTAAACTTATCTATATTTTAAATCATCATTGCCTTTGCAAAAGGCGGAAGGTTATCTTTTTTTATTTATCATCTAGTTAATCATTTATTTATTTTTTATCATTTTGTTTTATTGTTTTATTCGCATAACTCCAAAAGCAGTCAGCTAAATGGCCTGAAATTTGGTGAGACGATCCGCCAATGTCCAGGAACCTTCTGGCAGAATTTTGGGAGCTATCCGGTCAAAGGTCAAAGTCAAGGCCATTAATAACGCAATAACTCAAAAAAAAATTGCAACCAAAATGCCTGAAATTTTGTGGGACGATTGGTCATTCATTATCCATTTACCAGCTTATTAGTTTTTGGGAGCGAACGGGTCAAAGGTTAAGGTCAATGGTATTCATAACTCAAGTATTATTGGATGGTCAAGGTCCTTTATAAGCCGTGGCGAAGTTATGCGCTCTACCGAGTGCACGTAATCTAGTTTTTAATGTGTTTAGTTTTGAATCAATATTTGTTTTATATCTATATCGCTAAATAATAGACTCATTTTCATCTCGAAAGATGTTAATGATTGTGAACAACTAATTGCTGGAAATAAGAGAGTTCTCCTATAATTAATATTTAAAGACTCTGAACTTTTACTACAAATTTTCTGTAATGAAAAATGATTTAGAATTTGTTGATATTATAATTACCAATCCTATCTTTTTCAATCTATAAATATTAATATGGTATCTGTGATTAATATGATAAAGTTGTGTTTAATTGTTTTTGACACATAATTAAATACAAAACCCGCCGCCGTATTGTTTCATCTTACAAAAATCATTAGAATTTTTACGGAATATATTATATCGACGGGATGGGGATACTCCTCCATTGTCTTATTGCCTCTCCCTTAATATCTTTAAAGTCTTTTTTCAATATTCAGCTGCAAATTGAAAGGGGATTATCAATTTGAGATTTTAATATTCCCTTAATTTAAATCTGTGGACATTTCTTGCGCCGGTGAAATAATGCCTTCTATATAGCAATGGCCTGCTAATACTCTCATTGTAATAACGAAATGCCTGCTATATACCATTGGCCTTCTATTACTCGCATTGTGATAAGGAAATGCCTTCTATATACCATTGGCCTGCTAATACTCTCATTGTGATAAAGAAATGCCTTCTATATACCATTGGCCTGCTAATACTCTCATTGTAATAAAGAAATGCCTGCTATATACCATTGGCCTTCTATTACTCTCATTGTGATAAGGAAATGCCTTCTATATACCATTGGCCTGCTAATACTCTCATTGTAATAAAAAAATGCCTTCTAAATATCAGTGGCCTGCTATTACTCTCATTGTAATAAAGAAATGCCTTCTAAATATCAGTGGCCTGCTAATACTCTCATTGTGATAAAGAAATGCCTTCTATATACCATTGGCCTGCTAATACTCTCATTTTGATAAAGAAATGCCTGCTATATACCATTGGCCTTCTAATACTCTCATTTTGATAAGGAAATGCCTTCTATATACCATTGGCCTGCTAATACTCTCATTGTAATAAAAAAATGCCTTCTAAATATCAGTGACCTGCTAATACTCTCATTGTAATAAAGAAATGCCTTCTAAATATCAGTGGCCTGCTAATACTCTCATTGTGATAAAGAAATGCCTTCTATATACCATTGGCCTGCTAATACTCTCATTTTGATAAAGAAATGCCTTCTATATACCATTGGCCTGCTAATACTCTCATTGTGATAAAGAAATGCCTTCTATATACCATTGGCCTGCTAATACTCTCATTGTGATAAAGAAATGCCTTCTATATACCATTGGCCTGCTAATACTCTCATTTTGATAAAGAAATGCCTTCTATATACCATTGGCCTGCTAATACTCTCATTGTGATAAAGAAATGCCTTCTATATACCATTGGCCTGCTAATACTCTCATTGTGATAAAGAAATGCCTTCTATATACCATTGGCCTGCTAATACTCTCATTTTGATAAAGAAATGCCTTCTATATACCATTGA
Source organism: Caprella mutica (assembly GCA_947561585.1). Classification (NCBI taxonomy): domain Eukaryota; kingdom Metazoa; phylum Arthropoda; class Malacostraca; order Amphipoda; family Caprellidae; genus Caprella; species Caprella mutica. Next base: position 67,426 of record CANNZV010002385.1, read on the forward strand.
CCTGCTAATACTCTCATTGTAATAAAGAAATGCCTTCTAAATATCAGTGGCCTGCTAATACTCTCATTGTGATAAAGAAATGCCTTCTATATACCATTGGCCTGCTAATACTCTCATTTTGATAAAGAAATGCCTTCTATATACCATTGGCCTGCTAATACTCTCATTGTGATAAAGAAATGCCTTCTATATACCATTGGCCTGCTAATACTCTCATTGTGATAAAGAAATACCTTCTATATACCATTGGCCTGCTAATACTCTCATTGTGATAAAGAAATGCCTTCTATATACCATTGGCCTGCTAATACTCTCATTGTGATAAAGAAATGCCTTCTATATACCATTGGCCTGCTAATATTCTCATTGTGATAAACTTGATCATCTAAAAAATGTTTCTCATTTATGTTAGTTTTTGAAGCGAACGATAGCCAGGAATTTAGGGTTACTTTTTATGCAAGCATTTAATAAGTGCAGTTTATATTATGGTGGGGCCATAGAAGAATGGTGGAGCATCCTCTCAATCTTCAATCGCCCCCACCATAACTTTCGAACTAGCTTCTATGATATTCCACAATGTATCTTAGACATCTATTTTTTTTTAACTATTTCATTTAATGAAGCCTGCTTTTCTCTTATTACCTTCGCAGAATGCGGGAAGGTCATATTTTAGCCGTCGTTTATTTATTTATTTATTTATTTATCATCTTGTTACTCGCTTAACTTAGCTGTAATTTGGTGAAGCGATTCGTTCATGTCCAGTGACCTGCTGCTAGAATTTTGGGAGTGACCCGGTCAAAGGTCAAAATCATGGTCATTTATAACTCAAAAAGTATTGAACCATATTGCATGAAACTTGGTGGGACGATTGGTCAATATGCAGGAACCGTTTTGTTAGATTTTGGTAGCGATCGGGTCAAAGGTCAAGGCCATTTGTAACTCAATAACTTAAAAAGTATTAAACCAAATTGTCTGAAATTTGATGGTACAATTGGTCAATGTCCAGGAACCATCTGTTAGAATTTTGGAAGCGATCCGATTAAAGGTCAAGGTCATGGTCATTTATAACTCAATAACTCAAAAAGTATTGAACTATATTGCATGAAACTTGGTGGGACGATTGATTATTACTCAGTTAGCAGTTAATTGAATTTTGGGAGAGAACGGGTCAAAGTGGCGGCAAAGGTATGCGCTCTACCGAATGCACATAATCTAGTTCCATCTATTTCAGCAGTCTGTTGGTACCTGTGATTAAAATTGTAATATAGTCAGTTGAAAAATAAATTGTATTCTTTTCTTTTTGAAATCGAAACATATGAATATATCCCATGCCTGTATTAGTTCACTAACTGTGCACTAATTCATACAACATTTATGTGTTCAAAGAACGAAGCCAAAAAAAATATATATATATCCACAAAACCGCCAAACCGCCAAACACTGAAACCGACTCACCGAACCACTGGTATTCATTCGAACTCAGGTTAAGAACCACTGATCAAACTAATGTCCGTTGTCTGTTGAATCGTAGTGCGTATTAATTTCCAGACGATAGCTACTCAATATTAGTGCTACTCTTAGCTACAGGAGTACTTAATCTGGCTTGTAATCGAATGCTCTAATCGAACCATTAGCTAGTAACTGCTGCCTGATGTGGCGAATGAATTAGGTTTGATGATCGGCCCACAGAAATAAAAATCCCTTTCAGATAAGTATAGGTGAGCATTTAAAATGAACAGTTTTAAAACAGCAATATGACTTCAACATCATTTTATAAACCAATCGAAAGAGAAGAAATGTAGTAATTCATTCGTATTTCATCATTGCTGTATATCCGACGGTACAACTTATCTTCACAGTACAGCATTTTATTCACTCTTAAAGTGTTACTGCTTCTCAATGAGCATTCAAGATCAAGTTCAACACACCTAAGGCTGCGCGCACACCAAAAGCGTTATTGCGAGCTTGCAGGCAGGCTAGCAAGCGTTAAAAGTAGGAGGCATGTGCTTGCGAGTGCGCTTTACCAACCACTCAAAATTACTGTGGATTAATTTACCGGTTCATATTTTTATTAACAGCTTTATAGTTAAATAAATAATAGTAAATTTTCTTTTATCAATATACATTCCGTCGGTGCTTGAAAGTTTTGGAAATTAGCAGCCCCACGTTATAGCAGGGAGCAGCACACACTCTCCTCTTGTGTCTGCTGTTCAATAGGAATAATATGTAGCGCGCCGCACGCCTGCAAGCTTCACGCAAAAATGCTTTTGGTGTGCGCGCAGCCTGTAGTGCTCCTTCCGTAAAAGTCATTAAGAGGTGTGTCAAAAACTTCCAAACAACTACCAACATTTCACCTAGAAAATCAACTGGAAGACTTAAGAACCGTATGGACAGAGAAAAACGTTGAAATGACTCCAAAGTCATCAGTTAGACGAGTTGCACAATTCCGAAGAAAAGTTATTGTTAAAACCCTACAAGATCCGAATTGTTCTAAAACTACTTCCAACAGATTTCAAAAAATGAAGACGATTGCCTCGTCGTATCTTGAAATATTCCCCCATTCAATCAATGCAATAGCATTAAGTACCTCCCCATTCAATGCAAGTGCATTAAGTACCTCCCCATTCAATGCAAGTGCATTAAGTACCTCCCCATTCAATGCAAGTGCATTAAATTTCCAGGCTTTTTCTACCGTAAAATTCAATCATTTTAATGACTATCGATTCACTTCATTTCAACATTCCATCACTCTAGTCATTATTATTGGAAAATACTCGAGAGTTAGTTAGACCGGATTAAATCGATCAAATTAATGAGCGGCTTTTGTGAAGTATGCAGTGAACCCTAAGGCTTCACAACAGTGTACTCATTATATGGTATTATACTTCAAAGGATTGTTAGCTTTTAATTTACTTAAATAAACATATTTTATGTAGATACATTTACCTTTGCTTTTCTCTGTAAATTCAGTACAAAATTAATTCAATTTAATTTCATACTTATATAACTTTATCTAGCTTTCACGTTTTAGATTAGCCATTTGTGTTATAGAAAAATATTTTTCATTTAGTTTACGTGTAAATTTCACTGCAAATATTAGTTATGTTCTCCTGCCTAAGACATGCAATTTAGCATTCTATCAAGTGCATATTATTATTACATGTGTCACATCTCTACGTAATTTGTTTTCCAGGTCTGCCTTATATATAAAATAGAAATAACCTTCATGCGTTATATATTTCTGGAATTCATCTTCAAACCATCTCTTTTCTTTGATTTAGAATCTGTTGTCGCAGTCATGATTTATACAATTCAAAACAGTATATAGGTACAAAGAATAAACTCTTACGTTTTCATAACCTACAGCAAATTATTCTTAGTAGACATTTTCAATCTTTTCTATCATTTTCCTATGATTTTTGCACACTTAATCCTAATGAGTGTGACTATCAGAATGTACGGGAAGGTTTGGCCATGTGTTTAAAAAACACATCTTATTTATAAACCTACGGTACTGTATTTTTTTACAAGTATATGCAACACATTACTCTATTATTTTTATCTCTTTTTAAAGGGTTGAAGAAATTAGATAGTTCAGGTAAATTGTTTAACATTGCTCGTGTATTCGCTTAAACAATTACTAATATGTATTGATCACTTCTCTTGGGTGTGATTGAAAAGATTGGCTTAATTTTTTCAACAGTTTACAGATAAGAAAAGTAACAATGACGAAAATATACATTTGCATTTATTTTATTCATCAGATTGGAAGTTTATCTGTTATCTGACGAAAATATGAAAAAAATAGCCTAAGGTAATAAAAGCTATATGAAAAAAAGTTTTGAAAATTATGATCAATTCCCATAAAACATATTTCTTTTTATAATAATATTGTTGGTAGATTACTTTCTTCATGGAGTAGCTTTTCTGTATCCATGAGCATTGTCATCACCGATGGTAGAAGACAGACTTTGATCATAGAGTAGCTTTTCTGCATCCATGAGCATTGTCTACCGATAGAAGGTGACTTTGTTGGATCCACTTTCCTTTCTGACTGCTTCTTCCAGTCCCTTGTATGTAATTTCCTTATAACCTCAGCGGTAGTGCTTTTGGTTCCGAAACAGACGTTAAACCCTCACTTAAGTTAAATAAAAATGAATATGGAAATATATCACTCCTCTAAAGTCTTCCATTTATTCTTACTCCTCCCTACCATACCTCATAAACACCCATAACTGTTAATTTCAAACCTCAAGCCTCCATGTTACAGTCTACTATGACTCGTCAGTTCGTGCATATTGAGTCATTGGAGTCATCTACATGAACTGTGACTCAATAATCTTATTACTGGAAGGTTTAGTAACAATCTACTGTACAGTCAAAGAAAATGTAACCGTATTGATATAAAAAACAGTTTACTAACATATTTCCGAATAGAAATTAATGCTTGTAGATATTTTAAAATTTGTGTGGGTACACGATGACAAATTTGTAAGATTAGAAAATGATAGAAAATTAGAAAACTGTGATTTGAGAAATTAACATAATGCAATGACTCTTTTCTCTGATAGTACATATAACAGTGACTCTTTTCTCTGATAGTACATCATCACAGTGACTCTTTTCTCTGATAGTACATATAACAGTGACTCTTTTCTCTGATAGTACATCATCACAGTGACTCTTTTCTCTGATAGTACATAATGCAGTGACTCTTTTCTCTGATAGTACATATAACAGTGACTCTTTTCTCTGATAGTACATAATGCAGTGACTCTTTTATCTAATTGTTCGCTAAAATGGTGTAATTATGTTTAAATAGCCTCAGTAATAATTATCTTTATGTAGTATAGCTTTTTTCAACTTAATATTGCAAACAGTACGAAAATATAGTACAGGTAACTCTTTTTATTTATTCATTCTTTTACATGAAATCAAAATGAAATGAAATATTTCATTATCTTTTATTTTGTTTTCATAATCTTTTATTTTGTTTTTATAATCTTTTATTTTGTTTTCATAACCTTTTATTTGGTTTTCATAATCTTTTATTTTGTTTTCATAACCTTTTATTTTGTTTTCATAACCTTTTATTTTGTTTTCATAACCTTTTATTTTGTTTTCATAATCTTTTATTTTGTTTTCATAATCATTTATTTTGTTTTCATAACCTTTTATTTTGTTTTCATAACCATTTATTTTGTTTTCATAACCTTTTATTTTGTTTTCATAACCTTTTATTTTATTTTCATAACCATTTATTTTGTTTTCATAACCTTTTATTTTGTTTTCATAATCTTTTATTTTGTTTTTATAATCTTTTATTTGGTTTTCATAATCTTTTATTTTGTTTTCATAACCTTTTATTTTGTTTTCATAACCTTTTATTTTGTTTTCATAACCTTTTATTTTGTTTTCATAATCTTTTATTTTGTTTTCATAATCTTTTATTTTGTTTTCATAATCTTTTATTTGGTTTTCATAATCTTTTATTTTGTTTTCATAACCTTTTATTTTGTTTTCATAACCTTTTATTTTGTTTTCATAACCTTTTATTTTATTTTCATAACCTTTTATTTTGTTTTCATAATCTTTTATTTTGTTTTCATAATCTTTTATTTTGTTTTCATAATCATTTATTTTGTTTTCATAACCTTTTATTTTGTTTTCATAACCTTTTATTTTGTTTTCATAATCTTTTATTTTGTTTTCATAATCTTTTATTTGGTTTTCATAATCTTTTATTTTGTTTTCATAACCTTTTATTTTGTTTTCATAATCTATTATTTTGTTTTCATAACCTTTTATTTTGTTTTCATAATCTTTTATTTGGTTTTCATAATCTTTTATTTTGTTTTCATAATCTATTATTTTGTTTTCATAATCTTTTATTTTATTTTCATAATCATTTATTTTGTTTTCATAACCTTTTATTTTATTTTCATAACCTTTTATTTTGTTTTCATAACCATATATCAATATGTAAGTCATTCTATCTAAGGAGAATAACTTTTTTAAAGATTAGTTAATAGGGCAGATTAGAGAGATCCTGTTTTAATTTGGTCTCAGTAGCTTTATTTCATCCATAAACATTCATACGTTGATGAAAAATATTCATTAAAATGCTGTCAGAAATGTTCAATTAGGCAGCAATATTGTTGTGTGAGCGCAATTTCATATCAGCCAGTAGCTGTAGTATATTAGGCAGTAGTTCTCTCATATCAGCCAGTAGCTGTAGTATATTAGGCAGTAGTTCTCTCATACCAGCCAGTAGCTGTGGTATATTAGGCAGTAGTTCTCTCATACCAGTCAGTAGCTGTAGTATATTAGGCAGTAGTTCTCTCATACCAGTCAGTAGCTGTAGTATATTAGGCAGTAGTTCTCTCATACCAGTCAGTAGCTGTAGTATATTAGGCAGTAGTTCTCTCATATCAGCCAGTAGCTGTAGTATATTAGGCAGTAGTTCTCTCATACCAGCCAGTAGCTGTGGTATATTAGGCAGTAGTTCTCTCATACCAGTCAGTAGCTGTAGTATATTAGGCAGTAGTTCTCTCATACCAGTCAGTAGCTGTAGTATATTAGGCAGTAGTTCTCTCATATCAGTCAGTAGCTGTGGTATATTAGGCAGTAGTTCTCTCATACCAGTCAGTAGCTGTAGTATATTAGGCAGTAGTTCTCTCATATCAGTCAGTAGCTGTGGTATATTAGGCAGTAGTTCTCTCATACCAGTCAGTAGCTGTAGTATATTAGGCAGTAGTTCTCTCATACCAGCCAGTAGCTGTGGTATATTAGGCAGTAGTTCTCTCATACCAGTCAGTAGCTGTAGTATATTAGGCAGTAGTTCTCTCATATCAGTCAGTAGCTGTGGTATATTAGGCAGTAGTTCTCTCATACCAGTCAGTAGCTGTGGTATATTAGGCAGTAGTTCTCTCATATCAGTCAGTAGCTGTGGTATATTAGGCAGTAGTTCTCTCATATCAGTCAGTAGCTGAAGTATATTAGGCAGTAGTTCTCTCATACCAGTCAGTAGCTGTGGTATATTAGGCAGTAGTTCTCTCATATCAGTCAGTAGCTGTAGTATATTAGGCAGTAGTTCTCTCATACCAGTCAGTAGCTGCAGTATATTAGGCAGTAGAGCAGACTCTGGGCAAACACTGTTCATAGTATCGACTGAATAATAGAGCTGGCATGTTTTGTATAGTGTGGACACTCTTAGAGAACCATACAATTACCGGCCCAAAATAATTCAGATTCTATCAGCTATTGATTCAGTCGAAACTGTACTGAATGGCATGTCCAGAACACCTTGAACTGGTCTAACGTTATCACCAATTTGTAGGTTTTGGAATGTGTAATGCGAATGTGAATTGGTATATTGGTTTTCAATGAGTGTAACACAATAAATGCATAAGAATATCATCTCAAACAATACCCACAACATGAAATAATACTGGCAGTGTATCGATCACTGTGATGCCTTCGTTATTTTTATTCTCATCCACAGTGTGCGGCAATTACCTGGATTCTCTGTTCCATAAATTACCAAAATGCATTACTTGATTGACGCCACAAATCGTCTCGAGTATTATACCTCATGGAGTAATAATTGGGACATTATACTCGAGACTGTATATCTCGGGTATCGTGATGCCGCTACACTAATGCTCCCACCTATTATACCATAAAGAAAAAGAAATTGGCAAACAGTAACGAACATTATAGCTACAACACAGGCCTAAGAATCACCATTCAACCATTTTATGCTTCCTCACTTACTCGTGTATTCTATACAAATTACTTGTCTATATGTGTTCTTCGTATAAATATAGTATTATTTATTTCTCCTCCTTTATTTCTAACATTAATTCAGTACCGCGCACGTAATGTCCAAAGAGATGAATCACATATAGTACACTATATTCTGCAAGGTTGCTATCTCTGTTATCATTTAGGCGTTATCTTTGATGTTTATGCAGTGCTGTTCCTATCGATGTTACCGATAAGGTGTGCAGTCTACAGCCATCGCCAGTCAACACTTTATTTCGATGAGGGAAGATGCTTCACAGTTTTTATCTAGCCTGTGATTCGCTGTGTTGATTGTTCGCTGCAACTCGAACTATTTCAGTTGTACATATTTGAGATGTCGAGGTTCATGCGTAGGAGTATAAGTTTCCCAGTGGCTTTGGGTTCAATCAAAGAAGAATGCAACGATGGTTCTCCCCTCCTGATCAGTCATCGCACATGTGATCGTGATGATCATGTTCATGGTTTCGAAAATGAGATTTTTGAATCTGTGGATGAAAATAGTTTACGTGATAACGTGTGCTTTTCTAATTCCTCGATGGATTTGAGAAATCTAAACTGTTCGTATTGTGAGGAGAAGTGTGAATGTTTGACATCGTGCAATCAAACTGAAATAAACAGACGTCAATCTATCGGGTATGAAATGGTTGAAATTACTCAAAAGAATGCCGTTATAGTGCGGAGAAATTCTTTGCCATCTTCTGCAATCAACAAAAAACCTCGCCCGAAATTACCTCTAAAACCTGCATTTCTTCTAAAAAGACAATGTTCTTTCCCATCGGACTATTCCAGTGAGAACTTTTCGGAATGTAAAGACAACATTCCCTGTCATCCTAAAAGTTTGGGAGAGTCAGATGTCGATATTTGTGGCATATACTCCAGCAGCAAAAAAGAAACCAATACTCGATCAGAAAGTTACGTCGGCTCCATAAGTATACCAGAAACTAATGCGAAGAGAGCTAGCCAAATTGAAATATTAAAGAAAGGAGGTCAGGAAGCGGCGTCTTCGGCTCCTATTCGGGAATTGAGTGATGATGGGTCCCCGATAGCAGAGTGTAAAGAGCTCAGAAATTCTATGGGAGAAGAGGACGCCCAAAGTAAGAATGATTTACTGTCTTCTAACCATTCACCGGAAAATCTCTTTAGTAAGATTATAGCTACAGCTTCAATGAGTAATTCTGAAGAGCAATCGAAGACATCTGAACTTCCTGATGAAGCTGACGGAAGTTTCGAATTAACTGGTAAAAGTAATATTCCAATCGTGACCGAAATTGAATTGGGATTCAATGAGTCAAGCTCTTCATTAAATAGTTCGTTTACTGAAGCTATTAATGATACTTTAACGGAATTTCATAATATGAATGAAGAAATAAGTTCGTCAAATTATTATCAATCAATTGTTAATGATTCTTCAATTAAAGTTAATTCGAACTCTGATACAATTATTGAAATTTCCGATGAACCATCTTCTCCATTAACTATAAAATCCTGCGAAGAAGATTATACTCAATTAGATGACATGGTTCCGAAGAAAATGATTTTGAATGGTGATACCAGTGAGCAAAATCAGAAATCTGTTAGAGAATATAAAGAAATCACCTCTGACGTTGTAGATGGATCGATTCGAAAGCCAGAAAACATTATAATAACTAATACTCTGTGTCCGAATAAAACGCTAATTGATGACAATGAATACATTGAACCTCATACTGGTAGACAGAGTGATGATATGACACTTGAAAGTTCAAGCAGAGATAACGTATCTACCTTATCAGTAGAGGAGGGTATCCCCAATGTTCAAAGTCCGTACAGACAAATGTCAACTTCGGACCATGGAGTCAATGAATCCCTGGCTTTGAGACGGACTACTTTCGAAACACTGAAAGGCTATCAGGATTGGAAAGAAGATCCGAACACCTTCGACGTACCATTCGATATCGATGATTTCGGTAATGTTATATGCACCGATGTCAAAACTGCTAACAAATATCCAAAGAAGAAAAAAAGAATTGATTCGAATTTAACGGACATCATAACCAATAGTTCTGTTCCTAGTCGGTCTGTTAAGGGCAAAGCTGCCAAAGATAAAAAAAGAAAGTCCATCGTTAAGAGAGTCAAAAAATCGGTTTTGGGCTCGAAGGAGAAGAAAAAAGACCACAAAGGTATTACGTTTAACGGCAGAGATGATAAAGATGGAGTGGATTACTTAGGCATTGGCATTTATCGTCAGGTAATGTATATTATTAGTCAAAAACGGAGTTATAACCTTTTGCGATATTATACAGAATATAAATTGTTACTTGATTGAAAGTTGGGCTCAAATGTATGAATTATATATTTCTATATACAGTGAAACTCGTGAGTTATGAAGTATTGGTTACTTGATAACTCGAAGTCACTTCATAACTCATGTGCACTAGAATAGTTTTCTATTGCTTCCTTCATAACTCATGTGCACTAGAAGAGTTTTCTATGACTAAAATTTTAAAAAACTATGGTCATTTGAGAGATATCTTGACGCATATCATTTTCTATAATTTAAACATATATACTTCATAAGTCAGGTGCATTTCATAACTCAGGTCCTTCATAACTCAGAACTTCATAACTCGGGAGTTTTACCGCATTAAAGAATTTAAACAAGTACAACTTGGCTTGCATTTGCTAATTTAGTAATTACCGCAAATTGTATCATTAGTTACAGGCCTGTGAATTCTAATTTCTGGAATTAATCTCTCCTTTACTAATGGCTGCTGCTGGTGGTGACATTTCCTTTCAAAATAATTGCCAAAAAACGACTCATTTATTCCTAACAAATTGCAGCTTCAGGACAATCTTTCTAACTTTTGGTCATCTTGTGACCGAAATAAAGCCTCAAAATATATGAAATTTATTCAATTCTTGTGATGTATTTTAACGCAATGCCGGTTTTTCTTAGAAGAATATGTAAATTCTTCCTATTTAACGGGTCACGGCTTTTGAAAGAATATTACGAATATAATTTAGTCCTGTCACACCATTCTCTTCTTTCTGTGGAAAAGTTAGGTTTGAATATCAAAAATTATAATAAAAAGAATTTGATTCTATTAAGAAAAGGGCAGGGTGAAGTACCAATTATCGGTCAGTTTCACATCTTCGGTCATATAAGAAAAAACGATATTATAATTGTTTTTTATTGGTATCCATGATACCTGCAGGTATCATGGATACCATTTATACCAATAAAAATAAAATAGTACCTGTAGGTATCATGGATACCAATAAAAAAACAATTATAATATCGTTTTTTCTTATATGACCGAAGATGTGAAACTGACCGATAATTCGTAACTTATCCCATTATTATTTTGTTTAAATGTGATTTAATGATATTGAGGAAATGTAACATATTTCTAATTATAGATTCACGACTGCAAAACTTCTTAGGCAGTTTTAAGCAATTTTGTGGAAAAACATCCTGAAGTATCCAAACATCCTTGATGTCCATGTTGGTCCTTTCGAAACTTTTCACTCGTTTGCTAAAAAAACACTAGTCTGAATTTTTCTTCCGCTTTCAAATTCCAAAGCATGTATTCATTAAATTTAGAATTTTTTTGTAAAACTTTGAACGCTAACGTTGCTAAATTTTGATTCTTAAATAATAATGAAAAATCCTTCTATAAATTTTTGAGGGATGTTCTTAGATTGATTGTAAATAATTTGCTCGCAGTGAAAAATGTTGGACACAATCATTTCTATAAATAATTTAATACTTAAAGAAGGATTTTTGTATTGACATATACATCAATTTATATGACTCGCATTTGAATATAACTCCAAGTGAGAACCTATTTATTATTTTTTTTTATCACTGCACAGCTTTCAGAAAGTGGTACGTCATTTATCCATCATTTTATTTGAGATCAATAGGTTACCATTCTATTACTCATTAGGACTATAGCTAGATTATAAATTTCAGTAGAACTCCCTCCAGTCAGCAAGGATTTATTCCTGGGATATTAAGGGAATATCCCAGGACTATATCCTTCTTCCCAGCGTTATTCCCTTAATATCCCAGGAATAATGCTTGCTAGCTGGGCCATATAATGGATTATAACTAAGTCACTATACAGGGCCTTTCATTAATATATAGTCCTCATGAAAACATAAAAAACTGATGTCCTCTTTATGGCAGACTACACAAAATGTGTTCTTCAAAAAGTAGATCAAAAAGGTACTTCAGGATGGTTCATTATACAGGACTTCATTATAGGGGAGTTGTGCTATAGCTCTATATTTATTCCCCAGTATTTTAATGGTTTTCAATATACTTAATATGTCATTCTGTATTTTTAAAGCTTACTGATTATTCAAAACTTCTAAGTTTTGGCTGAAATCATTGGCCTTTGCCTGAAGTTTACAAACAAACTAACTAAGTAACTAACAAATCCTCTTCAGGCTCAAGAACTTAAAATACAACCAATGATTATTATAAGGTCATCGTATATATTTAATATGATAGTTTAGTTGACACCCATTTTATTATTATTGAGGTGTACTTCTCTGTGATTCTATATATGTTTCTCTCCATCGTTTACCATTTTCCACTATCATATTTCCAAAACTTCCCCCACTCCCATCAATATTCCCCCCCCCCCTCCCATCAATATTTCCCCCACTCCCATCAATATTCCCCCACTCCCCTCAATATTTCCCCCACTCCCATCAAAATTTCCCCCACTCCATCAAAATTTCCCCCACTCCATCAAAATTTCCCCCACTCCATCAAAATTTCCCCCACTCCATCAAAATTTCCCCCACTCCATCAAAATTTCCCCCACTCCATCAAAATTTCCCCCACTCCATCAAAATTTCCCCCACTCCATCAAAATTTCCCCCACTCCATCAAAATTTCCCCCACTCCATCAAAATATCCCCCACTCCATCAAAATATCTCCCACTCCATCAAAATATCTCCCACTCCATCAAAATATCTCCCACTCCATAAAAATATCCCCCACTCCATCAAAATATCCCCCACTCCATCAAAATATCCCCCACTCCATCAAAATATCCCCCACTCCATCAAAATATCCCCCACTCCATCAAAATTTCCCCCCTCTCCACAAATTTCCCCAACTGATATTTTCAAAAGTTCCCCATCAAATTTTCCCCACTAACCCCCCTCTTTTCCCCTTACAGAGCAGTCATGACTCATTCAAGAGAGGACTGAGGCAGGGTGACTCACTAGAGAATGTCTATGAGCACTCATCTGACTCACTCAAAAATGGTGAGTACTACGTTAATGTGTTACATTTCATTTTACTGCAGTCTCCCATCAATAAACTAGCCAATATTTTCTTTGATTCCTTCATAGAAAACTACACGAAAAAGTACAGTTTATACACCGATTTCTGTTCTAATGATATTAAAACTATGGACGATTTTATTGTATCGTTATCTTAGTTTTATTCATCGATATTATGTTTTCATACAATTACTGTTAATGTCAAAATAATTTCATTGTTTAATATAATACTTTTATTTGTACTGTAATTTTGAATTACTAATAATTTTAATTACTAATAATTTTAATTACTACTAATTTTAATTACTGATCATTTTAATTACTAATAATTTATTTTTGGTAGATTGATTTTGATACTGTACAGGTTTAATTTTCTATGATATATTCGCATTCCAAACATTGACTTCAAATTATAAAAATTACGAAAGTACTGAAATTATCACATTATATTTAAAAATGGATAATTTCATTGCTACTTCATTCACATCCAAAAAATTATATAATGAAGTTAATTAAAATTAATTTTTGGTATCGTATATAATTTTTTGAAATAAACGAACACAGGTTTCTTTCGTTGTTCTTTTCACTAGTTATAAATGTCTAAATGTCCCGTGCGAATAAATGTCTGTGATTGAATGTCCAATGCGTTCAGATTAAATTAGTTTTTGTCAAACACTCTCAGTGAAACGCTCTGTGTCAATCGCTCTGTGTCAAACACTCTCTGGGTCAAACACTCTCTCTGTCAAACACTCTCTGTGTCAAACACTCTCTGTGTCAAACACTCTCTGGGTCAAACACTCTCTCTGTCAAACACTCTCTGTGTCAAACACTCTCTCTGTCAAACACTCTCTGTGTCAAACACTCTCTGTGTCAAACACTCTCTGGGTCAAACACTCTCTGGGTCAAACACTCTCTGTGTCAAACACTCTCTGGGTCAAACACTCTCTCTGTCAAACACTCTCTGTGTCAAACACTCTCTCTGTCAAACACTCTCTCTGTCAAACACTCTCTGTGTCAAACACTCTCTGTGTCAAACACTCTCTCTCTGTCAAACACCCTGTCAAACACTCACTACATTTCAATTAGTGCTCTGTTCTGTTTTCCGAAGTCTTGTGTTTGACGTCTGATTTGTTTTGATTCTCATTGACGGACAGACATCAGCTCTATTGGCATCAGCAGCGACAAACATGTCACAAACACTGTTTATCTTCCTTGCTTGGGACAACTTCCGAGTTATCGGACGGTTCCACATTTCCGCACACGTAAGAAAGAATATATAATTATTATTATTATATTCTATTTTAATTGGTATCCGTGATATCTGCGTGTATCATGGATACCAATAAGTTAAATAATTATATTATCATAGATATTTTCTCAGGTGTCCGAAAATGTGGAACCGTTCGATTACTCGGAACTTGCCCCAACCATACTAATGTGTACAGTTGAGTAAAATGTGTCTGTGATGACTTTTTAACAATTTACTTAATTCTCATTTCCAAAAAGAAACTTTATTATTCGTAATGTTTACAAATATTTTAAAATTAGTCTGGGTGCACGATGACAAATTTGTAAGATTTGAAAATAATAGAAAATTAGTACGCTCTGGGTTGAGAAATTTGTATTTACTAAACTCTCTATCTTTTTATACTATTATAGGACCATTTCTTTATATAATACTAAGTTTCTCTCACTTAATTAACCTGTTTAGATACATTACAAGCATATATAAAGATATTATAAGTCATTAGTTAAATGATCACATACTTGCTAATTCTATTTATTCATACTATTACAGTACCTGCTGTTCAATCAGTGAAATTTCAATTAATATAATAGGTTTAAAATTATATTCAATTACATACATATACAATATATATAATTTATCAAAATTATATTTTTTACTCTTTAGGGTCAAACCTTTTATATTTTCAATTGATAATTTTAGAGTGACTCTCGTATCAATGATACTGCAGCAAATTATTAGTTTTTCTTTTCAAATAATTTTCTTTTATTTACACCAACTTTATGAGGCGCTGTAGATAGAATGACTGTTTAACCCATTTTGTGACACACAGACAGACAGACACGTACGCAGCTCTTATTATAGTGTAGACTTACCTAAATAATAATAATCTTAATAAGTTCTCACCGCTTTATTTCTATTTTTTGCCAATGTTTTCTTTGATAATCTAATTCATTAAAGCAAACTTTTCTATCCCGGAGACATGACGAGGTTTATTGCCTAAAATCTCTTTTAATTATCGCAAAGTTTTTCTTTGAATATAATTATGGCTTAAACTGTTATTGCTGATGAATTAAGTTTTTAATTGTGTATAACTTATGGAAAATGACACCACAGTCTTAACACATTTACGTTAACGGTTAAATCTATAACCTTTTCTGTTTAATTCTATAGTAGCTAAATTACTGTACAGTTATAAAATGTTTTATTAGACAAAAAACAATTGAAAATATTTTATTATTATCTTCTAAAATCATATAAAATCACTTTATTCAGGACCCTAATCTATAAAATAGTAGTTGGTATTTAGTGCGTCGTTTATACAGTTAAAATAGAGGTATTTGTAGTATTTTCTTATAAATAGGACTCACTTGTGATGTCCCGGGCAAGAAGGATTTCTTCCTTTAATATCCCCCTTAATAAATAAATCCTTTTTGATTGGGACTATTCTTTTTACAATCCAAAAAATTAACTTTAATTCTAAAATACAATTTACAGGGGACCCCATTTATATGTTCACAACATGATTTTATCCTTTAGTTTCTTTCCCATTGGTCTTCTTTGCAAAGTCCTTTGTACTTACCTCTCTCTGACATAACCTATTGTTTCAGTTTAAAGTAATATCCGTCAAATTTAATAAGGTAGCTATTTTACAAAGCGTCACAATATCTTAAATCGTAAGGAGAAGCGTGGAAAGTTTTTCAAAGTATTCATTTACTAACTCAGTTCATAACCGCAATGAGTGCTTCAATAACTCCCAGTCTTATTAAATACGATCCCGTAAATACGATCCCGTAAATGTGAGCCCGTAAATGTGATCCCGTGACATTTTCAATGACGCAATATACCTTAGTGGGTCGTTTGTGGAAGCCTCAGCGAAAAATAGGCCTGCTTTATTATGTATTTTGGGCAAGATTGATAATGCAGTTTGGAGCTGCAGTTTAAATTTATGAAAAACAGTGACAATATTGGCAATTTACTGTCATACAGCAGTGACAATATTGGCAATTTAC
This sequence comes from Caprella mutica, assembly GCA_947561585.1. Classification (NCBI taxonomy): domain Eukaryota; kingdom Metazoa; phylum Arthropoda; class Malacostraca; order Amphipoda; family Caprellidae; genus Caprella; species Caprella mutica. The sequence goes on from CANNZV010002385.1 coordinate 83,774, forward strand.
TGTCAAACAGCAGTGACAATATTGGCAATTTACTGTCATACAGCAGTGACAATATTGGCAATATACTGTCATACAGCAGTGACAATATTGGCAATATACTGTCATACAGCAGTGACAATATTGGCAATATACTGTCATACAGCAGTGCCAATATTGGCAATTTACTGTCAAACAGCAGTGACAATATTGTCAATGTACTGTCATACAGCAGTGACAATATTGGCAATATACTGTCATACAGCAGTGACAATATTGGCAATATACTGTCATACAGCAGTGACAATATTGGCAATATACTGTCATACAGCAGTGACAATATTGGCAATATACTGTCATACAGCAGTGACAATATTGGCAATATACTGTCATACAGCAGTGACAATATTGGCAATTTACTGTCATACAGCAGTGACAATATTGGCAATTTACTGTCATACAGCAGTGACAATATTGGCAATTTACTGTCATACAGCAGTGACAATATTGGCAATTTACTGTCATACAGCAGTGACAATATTGGCAATTTACTGTCATACAGCAGTGACAATATTGGCAATTTACTGTCATACAGCAGTGACAATATTGGCAATATACTGTCATACAGCAGTGACAATATTGGCAATTTAAATTTTTATTCTATTTTTTCATCAGACTGATATAATGTACCATATTAAAAAAAAATTCAGATTATTTCCATTTCAAATTGACAGGATATATTGTTAGACAATTCATTTTATTTTATTTGTTGGCAATTCTTTATTTCATGGATGTTCCATACTTGAGTTCATCAGCTAAATAACTCTGACACTGACTTGCAACTGAAATAACTTCTGCAGTTGCTAGTTCGACCCATCACTGCATGCCTAATTTACAACAACTTATGGTTGTTGTTTTACAACAACATGCTTCTGTCGAACCATTTGTATGAAACATGTTGGTATGAAATCTGAATTTCGACTAAGATTGTTTTACCATTTCTTCAATAATGATTATATCGGTAAAATAATTTATGAATTAACTTAGCGAAATTTTGTTTCTTTTTTAGATTTTCCATCATTTTTTCTGAGGTTTTCTTCAAATTATTATTTTCCTAACTAAAAAAGAGAATGTATGAGCCATCGCTATGTACCTACAAGCAGTAAAAGGGTTAATATTAAAATAAAAATATAAAAATAGGCTTTGGAAATTAAATTAAATAATTGATATTTCGTAATTGATTTTTTCGATATTTTTTTGTATCGAATATTTTTTCGTATCGAATTTTTTTTCATATTCAATATATTACATCCATTTAAATTTATTTAATTTTGTGACTAAATAATCTCCTCCTCCACAGGCTCGCATAGCTCCTCCGTAAACTCCTCTCACACAAACAACCACACAAGTAACGGAGCTCCTCCCACTCCTCTTCTCGACTCCTCCCACCCGGACTCCTTACTTCACCATGGGGGCTCCCATCCCCCCGATGGAGGCCCCGACCCGCCCTCCCCCACCACTGATGATCCCAACGTTGTACCCGATAGTTCAGAAGGCTCAAAATACGGGTAAGTGACTATTATATATTGTCAATTAAAAATAAAATGTTAATTAAAGCTAAAAGTTAAAGCCTTACCAGTAATAAATATTACCAAGTAAAACTACTGGTAGAAGAGTCATCTTTTTCACTAAAACTAAAAAAAATCGAATATTAATCTCAATACCACGTCCATTAATGAAGAACATGGGTAAGTTACGAATTATCGGTCAATTCCACATCTTCGGTCATATAAGAAAAAACGATATAAATAGCATGGATATCAATGAAAATAAAATTTAAATAATTATTACTATACCATTTTTTCTTATATGACCGAAGATGTGGAACTGACCGATTATTCATAACTTACCCTAACTAATAAAATCCATTTTATTTCTTTACTCGTCAATACATTAATTAAATACATTTTAATTTCCATCACACGCGGTATCCATTGAAAAAGGTCCACTTTTCTATCGTATCTCAGTTTCTTTCCGAGCGCCTGTATTAATGAATAGAGTGTTGGTGTGTAGTCTCCAGGATAAATATAGACTGTGTTCTGTACCAGTGTATTGTTGGGAGTGTTAGAATTGTTAAAGGTGTGTGTTGCACACTCGCTGTCTCATATTTAAATAGCTACATGAGGTACCAGTGGCCACCTTCTCTAACATGGAATATTTTATTCCTCTCCGTTTAGCCCTACAAATTATTTCGGTGTCAGGAAATTTGCTCTCGTTTTATAATGGTGTTACTAAAGAACAATAATAGAAAAAGTTGAAATTATAAATACTTGAATATGTAGATTATTCATTAAAAGCATTTAACATGATTAAACCGTTATAAATGATACGTAACATTAGTAATTTGGACATATTTTGACATTCATTTAACAAGAGATTTGATCTGGAAATTTTTCTGAGTTATAAGTTAGATGTATCGGTGGGGGGGGGGGGGGCGTTGCACCTCCCCCCCCCCCCCTGCCAGGTCATTAAATAATCAAGAAGTGTGCAGTACAACAAACTAGCGGATACAACAAACTACATAACTGTCATTTACGTTGAGAGATCATTTATAAACCGAAATTTCACGGACCGAAATTTCCGGCCACAGTTATATCGATATACATATGTACAGGGTACGTTCAGAGTTATCGTACGGCTTTACATTTTCGATCATTTAAGGAAAAATATATTCATTTTACCCGATATTGATTTTTTTCATGATATATTTTTATTTTTATTATATAATTATGATCGAAAATGTGGGACTGTTCGATAAGTCGGAACTTACCCTACACAACTGATTATTGACATTCAACACTCAAGTTATTTTAAAACAGTAGATTATTGCACTATTTTGTTCAAATAGTTTTTGCAGCACTTAAATGATATCATAGAAATTTCCCTCAGGAAAAGTTAATTCTTTTTTATAATTTCAGGGGGGGGGGAATAAAAATCACTCGTTTTCTTTTTTCAGTAATTTCCTATTCTAATATCTTGAATATCTTTACTGGATATCTTATTCTAATATCTTAAATATCTTCACTTGATATCTTATTCTAATATCTTAAATATCTTCACTGGATATCTTATTCTAATATCTTAAATATCTTCACTGGATATCTTATTCTAATATCTTGAATATCTTCACTTGATATCTTATTCTAATATCTTAAATATCTTCACTGGATATCTTATTCTAATATCTTAAATATCTTCACTGGATATCTTATTCTAATATCTTAAATATCTTCACTGGATATCTTATTCTAATATCTTAAATATCTTCACTGGATATCTTATTCTAATATCTTAAATATTTTCACTGGTACAGAATTACAGATACCAGACTAATCATTTTGGTTCTTTCTATTTATATTGCATTCCAGACAGACTTTTTCATGATGTATTTTCCATTATTGCAGCTGACCCAATGTGCAATGTAGGATATAGTGTATACAGGGTGACCCACAAAAAAGTGTAAAAACTTAGAATTAATATAAATATCGTATTTATAAGTAGTTAAAAAATGAGTTGAAGTAAATTTAAAAATCAGATTTCTTCTTGTATCCATTCTACCACCATCATTGATTATGATTGTACGTGTACGATATTTACATTAATTCAAACTTGGGTACACCTTTTGTGGGTCACCCTGTATAGGATATACACCTTCTGGCTAGGATATACACCTTCTGCCTAGGATATACACCTTCTGTCCAGGATATACACCTTCTGTCTAGGATATACACCTTCTGTCTAGGATATACACCTTCTATCTAGGATATACACCTTCTATCTAGGATATACACCTTCTATCTAGGATATACACCTTCTATCTAGGATATACACCTTCTATCTAGGATATACACCTTCTATCTAGGATATACACCTTCTATCTAGGATATACACCTTCTATCTAGGATATACACCTTCTATCTAGGATATACATCCTCTATTTTCTAATCCTAGCCTCCCTGCATCGATTTATTTTACGATCTCCCTTGCTGTTTATTCTTCAGTTTACTATCACAGACAAAATTTTAATGACCAGAACAGGAAACACGGGATGCCATTTTGTATTTTTCGATATTTCGAATTCTTTTTCTTTCTTTTATTTTCTTCTTTTTATTAACGTATTATTTTTTTTTACAGGAAACGCAGTGAGAAACTACCCAAAAGCAAACTAAAACGGCGATCTCCGTACTATCGCAATCAAAAAGATGTCTCCTGTTCCTCTGTGAGTGATAGTACTTAGCTCAGTGGTCCTTAACCTTGTGGAGGTAGTGAACCCCACAAGGTCCATCCATGCATTCATCGAACCTTTCGAAGATGAAAAAATAATTTACTTTCTTAAATTCATATTTATATTACTATATACTGTGCCCAAACTGTACCATGTAAAAATAGGAAACAAAATCACTTTACTTAAAACAAGACAAAAATTTAATTTCCAGAAAACATAATAAACCTCTGAAAGTTACTCATGGAACCATGGGGTTCAGTTGAACCAAGGTTTAGAACCACCGACTTAGCTCTAGTATTTTAGCCATTATTTTCTTATTTATCTCCTACTTACATTTTCACCTAATAAACGTATTTCTTCAATTTAAAATGTGATTTATGCACAAACTTATTCTCTCGATATTGACCTGTCATTTTGGTAATCCAAGGCTAGTCAACCCTGAATAACTTCGGTAACTTGAAGATGTGAAATATGGCTTTGAGTCTCTGGACAGTTTAGTGAGTAAGATAACTTTGCCTACTCATTAGAACTATGGGGCCATTGATGTGTACGTCCGTTTCATTGTACTTAGTTAGTTGAAGCCTTTGTTCACTTATCTACTTTCCATCCAAGTCAACTGATGCATTGAGTGCGAAGCTGATCAATTTGAGAGATTATTCTTAACGGGGATAAACCGTTGAAATTGATATAGCATCATTTACATCTCACTGCTAAGCGACATTTCAAATCTAGTCCCTTTAATTTCGCGTTGCAAATCCTGTCCGAGGCAGCTGTGTCCTTCATTCCAATTATCAAATTTAACGTCAATTTACAGTGGAATTTAGCGTGTTTCTATGTAGAGTGACAGATAGGCGTCAGGCCTCGTCTCTGACTTTAAATACTACTCCGTGCAGAATTTGTCTGCCAAAGGTCAGTGTGAATCCAGCTCTTGACGGGGTACGTTGTGTGGGATTGAATCTCCTGGAAATTTCTCTCACGTTTCACTAACCTGATAGGTGGACATGGCCAATCTATTTTCGTTCTCTTTAGGAAGACAAACAGTTTTATTTGATCGAATGGAACCTAGTTATTGATTGGAACTGCATTTTGTGATTTATGAACTGAGAAAATTGGTGGTCTTTACATTTGTTATAGCAGTTAGTTATTTCATTTCACTGATTCATTTGATAGTTTTGAAATTTCGTTCGTTTTCACAGTGGCCGGTAAGCACAAGCATTCTGCAGTGCTTAAGCCTTATTCCGATGGCGTGTTTGATCGAATTTCCGTTAGCAATTCAATCCATTCGCTATCCACGAACGCAGGTGGATTGAAGCCTCTGCAAGAACATGGATGCTGGCTAAAAGCTGGTATGAACCCCCCGGGTGTTGATAGCGGGGGGAGTAAAGACGCGTCCCACCGTCGAACACTGTCCTGGAACTGTCGTCATTCTGGTAAAATTTCCCCCACGCGTGGGCGAAGCATCGAGCAGCAGGATGAGCTCAGGCGAATTGAAGTACCTAAACTGGAAGAGGAGAAAACGTCGAAAAAGGAGTTGCTTAGGAAGGCGAATATGGTGGAGGCCAGAGTCTCTGACGGAGGGAAACCCCATTCGAAGAGCAGCTGGTGGAGCAATTGGAAAATTAGGGGGACAAAATCTCGAGAATCTTCACCAACCAAAGACAATGACTCTAGTTTCGAATCGTACTTCCCTCTGACGCGTTCTCCCAGTTCTTCTGGTAGAGTTCAGGGCAACACCCTCGTGGTGAAAGATGTCTATGACACTCACTCACTCTATCTGACTCCAGACAATATCCCCACGAAGGAGAAGAGATCCTTCTTCAAGGAACTTCGGTCTCATTCCAAGGAAAACAAGTCTCCATCCAAAGAAAAAAGAACTAATTTCAAAAAAGCGCGTACCAGATCCAAAGAGCTGCGTGATCTCTTTAAAGATTACAGATCAGCTTCGAAGGAAGAACCTTGTACCTATTCAGTCAATAAGTGTCTCAGTCCGTCAGCTGATCCACACCATTTAAGTACTTCCCCCAACTGGAAGGACTCCTCTACGAAGTCTTCCCCAAAGGACAGGCCTTGTTCTCCCTCATTCAGCTTTGTTCGTCCTCCTTCTCCATGCCACTTTCTCGCTACAATAGGAAACACTTTCAAATCTTCTGGCAAATCTCCCTCATCTGTCACCACCTCTTTGGTGTCGTCCCCTGTGGGGATTCCTGCCCCGGGGTACAGGGTGGATTCTGCTTTGCTCTGGTCGGCAAATATTTTCAACCCACCCTCTCTGGTTATCAACATTGACGTACGTAAACGAACACTTTGAATTTTATTGCATGTCAGTGCATCATAATTAGTCAGGATGTGCATTATAATAATTTTTTGTATACGAAATGAATTCAATGCCTACGTATCTAATATTTCAATTCAATATTTAATAACGTTAATGAAGCGTATGATGGAAAGTATGAAATTGCAGTTTTTAATTAAACTATATTATTTATAGCATTGAATCCGTCCAAACCTATTCATCCATTCCCTTTTTTCCAATCGGTCTTTTCTATTCAGTTAACTGGGTAACTTTTTTCCTATTTTATCAAATCCAAACTGGTGAGTGCGTCTAAAAAAAAGTAATTGAAAACGAAATCTCCTCCCATTGTCCTCCATATATTTCCTCTCTGGTGATATCTCGACTGGAGACTCGTAAATAAAAGTCTACTTCCAATATTCTACTTCAGGTGGCATCGTCCCACTGAATCACGTGATTGTTTAGTTGTTTCTTTTTGACTCTTTCCTCAAGTTAGGTTAGACTTTCGACTAATCAGTATTACTGATTTAGAACAATGAGCTTCGAATCTGCATCCTTTAATTTGGGTCATTTTAGGTAGGGAAGTTACGAATTATCGATCTGTTTCACATCTTCGGTCATTTACGAAAAAAAGATATAATTATTTTTATTTATTTTTTATTTTAATTGGTATCCATTATTAGGCATGCATCATGGATACCAAAAAAATATAAAATTTGTTAATAATAATTATATCGTTTTTTCTTATATGACCAAATGACCGAAGACGTAAAAACAACCGATAATTCGTAACTTACCCTACATCTATTTTCAATATGAGTATTTATGTGAAAATTACAATAATATGGAAATATTTCAATATTTTCAAAATTCATGGCAATCAGTGATTTTAATCCCTAACTGTTTTTACATCTGTTGTTGTTTTGAAAGTATTTCCTAAATAAGCGTTTAAAAATACTTCGCAGTCTAATTCGTCCCTTTAAAGATGTAATTAAGTTTGTTTACGGTAGAAAAAATTGGAAAGGTAATTTTATTTTATGGCTCATTAGCTTAATTATTTTGATCCTTTCTATCTTTAGAGTGTATTGCGAAGTGAATCCTGGCTTGAAAATACCTACTCCCGACACCTCTCTTCAACTCCACTGCCTTTTCATCACTCTTTGCTATTCCTCCACTGCCTTTTCATCACTCTTTGCTATTCCTCCACTGCCTTTTCATCACTCTTTGCTATTCCTCCACTGCCTTTTCATCACTCTTTCCACTTTCTCCACTGCCTTTTCATCACTCTTTCCACTTCCTCCACTGCCTTTTCATCACTCTGTCCTCTTCTTCCACTGCCTTTTCATCACTCTGTCCTCTTCCTCCACTGCCTTTTCATCACTCTGTCCTCTTCCTCCACTGCCTTTTCATCACTCTGTCCTCCTCCTCCACTGCCTTTTCATCACTCTGTCCACTTCCTCCACTGCCTTTTCATCACTCTGTGCTCTACCTCCACTGCCTTTTCATCACTCTGTGCTCTACCTCCACTGCCTTTTCATCACTCTGTCCTCTTCCTCCACTGCCTTTTCATCACTCTGTGCTCTACCTCCACTGCCTTTTCATCACTATGTGCTCTACCTCCACTGCCTTTTCATCACTATGTGCTCTACCTCCACTGCCTTTTCATCACTATGTGCTCTACCTCCACTGCCTTTTCATCACTCTGTGCTCTACCTCCACTGCCTTTTCATCACTCTGTCACTTCCTCTCCACTGCCTTTTCATCACTCTTTCCACTTTCTCCACTGCCTTTTCATCACTCTTTCCACTTTCTCCACTGCCTTTTCATCACTCTTTCCACTTCCTCCACTGCCTTTTCATCGCTCTGTCCTCTTCCTCCACTGCTTTTTCATCACTCTCACTCACTTCCTCCACTCCATTTTAATCACTTCCTAAACACCCCCTCCCCCTCCCCCCCACTGCAATAACAAGCCTATAAGCTGTTTGCAGGGTATATCTCCCCCCTCTTCATTATACCGTGTTCACAGTGTGTGGCGCTAAATATTATCATTTGGGCTATTTTTGTGGAGCGTTTAGCCGCTCATTGCACCAGCCACTAATGACAATGGCGTCAATTTACTAACACTCATTACTCGTGTTATTATGTCTTTATTAAGTAGTGGGGTGTATAATTTAATATTTAGATATATCGTGTGTGATATTTAGCTGTATCGTGTGAATAATTGTTTTTTTTATTTTTACCATGTTTATCATTTTTTAACGCTACTTGCAGTTTTAGAGGATAGCGCTAGGGTTATACCCTTCAATTACAAGGTCTTATATTTTTTCATTAACTATCACCTCTTCATTTTCCTCTTCCATCCGTGAGTACAGCCACCAGTGCTTGTGTCCCGTTTTGTCACATTCCTTGGTAGGTGACTGCATTCGCGGAGTAGCTTTCCTGCATCCATGAGCTTTGTCACCGACGGTTGTAGATGACTTTGCTCATGTGGCCACTTGACTGCATTTTTGAGGAACCTTATATTTAATTTCCTTTTGACATCAGCGATATGGCCTTTGGTTCCGAAGCAGACGTTAATTCTCCATATTAAGTTATAGTATTATGTCTTTGAATTATGTTAAATTGATCAAATTATATCGTGTTTAACATGATATAAAGCGCTACATCATAGTATAATATTCATAGTTTTAGTATAATGGTCATATACCCCCCAGTTAAATTTATCTCTTTATTTATATTTATTAATTCTTTTGCTGTCTCTCCTTCTATTCCCTCCTTTTTATTCCCTCCTTTCTATTCCCTCCTTTCTATTCCCTCCTTTCTATTCCCTCCTTTTTATTCCCTCCTTTCTATTCCCTCCTTTCTATTCCCTCCTTTTTATTCCCTCCTTTTTATTCCCTCCTTTCTATTACCAATTTGTATTCACGCCATTTCTCCTTCTCCTTAGTCATTTACATGCAAATTTAGCCTTTGCATTCGTTATATTTCTATATTGGCATTGTATTTCTTATGTTACATATACAAAGGTGTTATTAATTTAATTAAATGATTAAACGTAGCTCAGAACATCACTTTGTCTAACTTGTTACATCGCATCCTAGTTTCTGTTACAAGTTTCATTAGTTGCTAAAGTTAGACATTTAATATTTTTTGATTCTTTGACTTAATTATATTGAGTTAATTTTGATGTTTTGGGCTCTATACATCGGTAATGTTCCTCTTACTCCTCCCACTCACTCCTCTCACTCACTCCTCTCACTCACTCCTCTCACTCACTCCTCTCACTCACTCCTCTCACTCACTCCTCTCACTCACTCCTTTCACTCACTCCTCTCACTCACTCCTCTCACTCACTCCTCTCATTCACTCCTCTCACTCACTCCTCTCACTCACTCCTCTCACTCACTCCTCTCACTCACGTTCCAATCGATGTCTCTCTCACTCGTGTCACGAAAGGCAAACACTGTTATAGATCGCATGGGCAGAGATGTGACTAAACCACATTATTTAACCCTTTGATCTACCTTGGATAGTGCTATTACACCTTGATTAGTGCTATGTTACCTTGGATAGTGCTATTACACCTTGGATAGTGCTATGTTACCTTGGATAGTGCTACTATATCTTGGATAGTGCTATGTTACCTTGGATAGTGCTATGTTACCTTGGATAACGCTACATTATTTCCAATAGCTTTACGTTTATTTAAATAGCGCTAAGTCACCTCGGATAAGACTTAGATACTTTAAATTGTGTTACGATATTTTAAATTGCGCTATGTTACCTTGAATATCGCCACCATTCTTTTCTAACATGAAATTAAAATTACCTTACAGGAAAAAAACTGTTAAATCAATAATCATGAAAACAAAACCATTTAATTCAGACCATTTATTTTTTTAAATAAATTACATGAAGATACCATTCATCGATGTCATTGTGCAATAATAACTTATAATTATTATTGTTTGAACTTATTGTTTAATGTGAAAAATAGAAAAATTATTTCGAGTGCGAATTTCAAATTATAATTTCATGTGGCTTAATTTAAATGATTAATAATTATTGTTTAATATTATCCATTATGATGAAACATTATTTTGCATACGTTGATTGATATTGAATTAGTAATGTAAATATATTACTGTAAATGAATTAGTATGAATAAATTACTGTAAATAAATTACCATTATTACTTACTACGGCAATAAATCATTACAGCAAGAAATTATTACTGCATGAAATTAATACTTTAACTTACCTTTGCAAGAAAATACTGCTACCAGAAATCACCCCTCCATTTTAATTTGGTGGTTCAGGTCGCAGTTCCATTGCCTCTAATTCTATGCCGGTAGTTTCTCACATCTCCTAAATTGGTAGAGTTGTTTTTGTTTTTCTGTGGTCTCATTCCTAGCCGGATGATTTACGCTCATCAGACGCAATATCTTCCGACAGACAAAGGTTGTAAATGAGAAGTGGCGTGAGATCTATCATCTCGCCTTCCATCCGTCATTGCCTGTGTTGGAGATCTGGAAGAAGAAGTATAGATCCGATCTGGAAGAAGAAGTATAGATCCGATCTGGAAGAAGAAGTATAGATCCGATCTGGAAGAAGAAGTATAGATCCGATCTGGAAGAAGAAGTATAAATCAGATCTGGAAGAAGAAGTATATAGATCAGATCTGGAAGAAGAAGTATAGATCAGATCTGGAAGAAGAAGTATAGATCAGATCTGGAAGAAGATGTATAGATCAGATCTGGAAGAAGAAGTATAGATCTGATCTGAAGAAGAAGTATAGATCTGATCTGGAAGAAAAAGTATAGATCTGATCTGGAAGAAAAAGTATAGATCTGATCTGGAAGAAAAAGTATAGATCTGATCTGGAAGAAAAAGTGTAGATCTGATCTGGAAGAAGAAGTATAGATCTGATCTGGAAGAAGAAGTATAGATCAGATCTGGAAGAAGAAGTATAGATCCGATCTGGAAGAAGAAGTATAGATCTGATCTGGAAGAAAAAGTGTAGATCTGATCTGGAAGAAAAAGTGTAGATCTGATCTGGAAGAAGGAGTATAGATCTGATCTGGAAGAAGAAGTATAGATCTGATCTGGAAGAAGAAGTATAGATCCGATCTGGAAGAAGAAGTATAGATCCGATCTGGAAGAAGAAGTATAGATCTGATCTGGAAGAAAAAGTATAGATCCGATCTGGAAGAAGAAGTGTAGATCTGATCTGGAAGAAAAAGTGTAGATCTGATCTGGAAGAAAAAGTGTAGATCTGATCTGGAAGAAGAAGTATAGATCTGATCTGGAAGAAGAAGTGTAGATCTGATCTGGAAGAAAAAGTGTAGATCTGATCTGGAAGAAAAAGTGTAGATCTGATCTGGAAGAAAAAGTGTAGATCTGATCTGGAAGAAGAAGTATAGATCAGATCTGGAAGAAGAAGTATAGATCAGATCTGGAAGAAGGAGTATAGATCTGATCTGGAAGAAGAAGTATAGATCCGATCTGGAAGAAGAAGTATAGATCTGATCTGGAAGAAAAAGTATAGATCTGATCTGGAAGAAGAAGTATAGATCTGATCTGGAAGAAGAAGTATAGATCTGATCTGGAAGAAAAAGTATAGATCCGATCTGGAAGAAGAAGTGTAGATCTGATCTGGAAGAAAAAGTGTAGATCTGATCTGGAAGAAAAAGTGTAGATCTGATCTGGAAGAAGAAGTATAGATCTGATCTGGAAGAAAAAGTGTAGATCTGATCTGGAAGAAGAAGTGTAGATCTGATCTGGAAGAAGAAGTATAGATCTGATCTGGAAGAAGAAGTATAGATCTGATCTGGAAGAAGAAGTATAGATCTGATCTGGAAGAAGAAGTATAGATCAGATCTGGAAGAAGGAGTATAGATCAGATCTGGAAGAAGGAGTATAGATCAGATCTGGAAGAAGGAGTATAGATCCGATCTGGAAGAAGAAGTATAGGTCTGATCTGGAAGAAGAAGTATAGATCTGATCTGGAAGAAGAAGTATAGATCAGATCTGGAAGAAGAAGTATAGGTCTGATCTGGAAGAAGAAGTATAGGTCTGATCTGGAAGAAGAAGTATAGATCCGATCTGAAGAAGAAGTATGGATCCGATCTGAAGAAGAAGTATAGATCTGATCTGGAAGAAAAAGTATAGATCTGATCTGGAAGAAAAAGTATAGATCTGATCTGGAAGAAGAAGTGTAGATCTGATCTGGAAGAAGAAGTGTAGATCTGATCTGGAAGAAGAAGTATAGATCTGATCTGGAAGAAGGAGTATAGATCTGATCTGGAAGAAAAAGTGTAGATCTGATCTGGAAGAAAAAGTATAGATCTGATCTGGAAGAAAAAGTATAGATCTGATCTGGAAGAAGAAGTATAGATCTGATCTGGAAGAAGAAGTATAGATCAGATCTGGAAGAAGAAGTGTAGATCAGATCTGGAAGAAGAAGTATAGATCAGATCTGGAAGAAGAAGTATAGATCAGATCTGGAAGAAGAAGTGTAGATCTGATCTGGAAGAAGAAGTGTAGATCTGATCTGGAAGAAGAAGTATAGGTCTGATCTGGAAGAAGAAGTATAGATCTGATCTGGAAGAAGAAGTATAGATCTGATCTGGAAGAAGAAGTATAGATCTGATCTGGAAGAAAAAGTGTAGATCTGATCTGGAAGAAAAAGTATAGATCTGATCTGGAAGAAAAAGTATAGATCTGATCTGGAAGAAGAAGTATAGATCAGATCTGGAAGAAGAAGTATAGATCTGATCTGGAAGAAAAAGTATAGATCTGATCTGGAAGAAAAAGTATAGATCTGATCTGGAAGAAGAAATATAGATCTGATCTGGAAGAAGAAGTATAGATCTGATCTGGAAGAAGAAGTATAGATCTGATCTGGATTGTCTGCGGTAGTCTTTCTCGAAATGGTGTGGATATTAGAAGTGAATTTCACGTAAATTCAATGCAATTTCCAACCCAATTATTAATGTATTACCAAACGATCCGCGGTTAGATGGGAAAAGAATATAAGCTTATATTGACCAATTTCATTCTATAAATTTATATACTTATTCAATTACTGATGGGAGGACTCTCTGTATAGAAGAATGGCAGACTTTCTATTGTTTTTTTGAATCGGTCGTTAGGACATTTTTTCGTATCAGGGCAAGTTACAAAATATCGGACTGTTCGATATCATTAAAGTATACATTTCTCTCATATGACCGAAAATGTAAAACTGTCTAATAATTCCCATAAATAACTCACTTAACTTGCTGCACCCACAGTAATCCTACAGGACTCATAAAGGACATTAAGACCTATGGGACCCTAAGCTGTTAAAGCCAAGGACTTGCACCAGACAACGAAAAGATCCCCTCAGCGTTATCTGAAGGAGCTGTGAGAGCGTTTTTGCCCCTCTGGCGTAATGCTTACAGATGGGGTGGGTAAAAGCCACTGGGGGGTTTATTCCCCTGGGGGTTTATGACCCGGGGCTTATATCACTGAGAGACGTGGGTTATACCACTGGGGGGTTAAGCCACCGGGGGATGGGGTTATACTACATGGATGTCCTTCTCACGCTATGTATTCAACTTTTTAATTCGACGATACTTAAACTTACTAAAAAGTAGAAAGAAAGTTCCCATTTTAGATTATAAAATATTTTTTCCTCACTACCCGTTAATAAATTGCTGGTATTAATTATTTATCCCTAGTCCTATAATGGAATAGATATTACATTGCAAACAGTAACTCAATATTCTTTTAATCCAATGAAATCTCTTTCTATATGACTTCGTAATTAACTTCATTAGCTTCATTTATTAATGGGATTTTACTGGGATACGAATTATATTAATAATGAAGGATATGCTTTGTTATTAATAGATTATTAGGTATATTATATCATTACAACATTTAATAGATTATTAGGTATATTATATCATTAGAACATTTAATAGATTATTAAGTATATTAAATGATTAAAACATTTAATATATTAAATAGATTATTAGATATATTATATATTCACAGAACTTGATATATTGAATAAGTTATTAGATTTATTATATACTTAAAAAACTTAATATATTTATTAAGTTATTAGAGTCCTACTGTTTTAGTATTAGTATTAATATTGTCTTTGAAAAAAAAAATTATTATATATATTCATACATAACTAAATACATTGAATAGGTTGATGATAATACATATTAATTGTGTTAGTTTTTTTTTATTTAATATCTTTTCTTGTGTTCCTCTGAACATTTCACTGTCACTGTTTGCATGACTGACTTTATCTATTGGAGCATTAAACTACACCCCCGTCATTCCCCCCTTTCTCACACAACCTCCCTCCTCCAAACCAGGAACACCACCGCTTTTTTCGAATGCTATCTCTGCGTTTCTCTTATCTCTCCGCTTCTCCGTTATCTCTTTCTGTCTCTGTTATCTCTTTCTGTTGGTTCTCATAGTGATGCTACAGCGCCACCTGGCTTCCGATCATGAAACTGATAAAATAATAAAAAGATATGGACTGAACTGAATAGAAAATGTACGCTACTTTTCATTTTATTTATCAATTTATTGTTCGCAGTGAGTTTTATTAGAGTGTAATAAGTTTTATTAGAGTGTAATAAGTTTAATTAGAGTGTAATAAGTTTTATTAGAGTGTTATTAGTTTTATTAGAGTGTAATAAGTTTTATTAGAGTGTAATAAGTTTAATTAGAGTGTTATTAGTTTTATTAGAGTGTAATAAGTTTTATTAGAGTGTAATAAGTTTAATTAGAGTGTAATAAGTTTTATTAGAGTGTTATTAGTTTTATTAGAGTGTAATAAGTTTTATTAGAGTGTAATAAGTTTAATTAGAGTGTAATAAGTTTTATTAGAGTGTAATAAGTTTTATTAGAGTGTAATAAGTTTAATTAGAGTGTAATAAGTTTTATAAGACTGTAATATGTTTAATTAGAGTGTAATAAGTTTAATTAGAGTGTAATAAGTTTTATTAGAGTGTAATAAGTTTTATTAGAGTGTAATAAGTTTTATAAGACTGTAATATGTTTAATTAGAGTGTAATAAGTTTAATTAGAGTGTAATAAGTTTTATTAGAGTGTAATAAGTTTTATTAGAGTGTAATAAGTTTTATTAGAGTGTAATAAGTTTTATTAGAGTGTAATAAGTTTTATTAGAGTGTAATAAGTTTAATTAGAGTGTAATAAGTTTAATTAGAGTGTAATAAGTTTTATTAGAGTGTAATAAGTTTAATTAGAGTGTAATAAGTTTAATTAGAGTGTAATTAGTTTTATTAGAGTGTAATTAGTTTTATTAGAGTGTAATTAGTTTTATTAGAGTGTAATAAGTTTTATTAGAGTGTAATTAGTTTTATTAGAGTGTAATTAGTTTTATTAGAGTGTAATTAGTTTTATTAGAGTGTAATAAGTTTTATTAGAGTGTAATTAGTTTTATTAGAGTGTAATTAGTTTTATTAGAGTGTAATTAGTTTTATTAGAGTGTAATTAGTTTTATTAGAGTGTAATAAGTTTAATTAGAGTGTAATTAGTTTTATTAGAGTGTAATAAGTTTTATTAGAGTGTAATAAGTTTTATTAGAGTGTAATAAGTTTAATTAGAGTGTAATAAGTTTTATAAGACTGTAATATGTTTAATTAGAGTGTAATTAGTTTTATTAGAGTGTACTCACTTATCAGGATTAAGGAAATGTGTAATTTTTTTATATCTGTGATGGAGAAAATATATTTATTTGATGAAGGTGAAAGAAAGATTGAAAATATGTGATATTTTTTAAGGTGAATATGTTACAGAAAAGTCACCTTTTGAAGAAGAATATATATATGAAAAGTCACCTTTTGAAGAAGAATATACATATCAAAAGTCACCTTTTGAAGGTGAATATATCGATATAAAATCTTCTTATTTTTTATGTATTAGATTTCGCTATTAATTCTAAAACTGTTTTTACCGAAATGGTATTATTACATTTCGAATAGAGATTAAAATGACCGAATAATAGAAAGTGTTATATTTGCACAAAAATAATTTCAGATGAGCCGGTTTAATATTTTAATTTTACACGAAATATATTTTCCGCATCCATGAATACTGAACATTTAAAAACAATCCTTTTATCTTGCTAACTATTCTGATGACTAATAGAAAATAAATTGGTAGGGGACTTTGTTCATGGAGCTTTTTTTCTTTCTGACTTCTTCTTCCAGTCCTTTGTACTTAATTTCCTTTTGACGTCAGTGATATAGCATCTGGCTCCGATGTAGATGTTAAACCCCATAGTTAATTAAGTATAATTTACTCAAGTAAATACACACTGTAAATATTAAAGCTAAATATTTCATTCAGATGTTTAAAATATTTGGGGACAAAATGACAGTCTAAGAAAAGTGTAACTATGATGATTCTTTGACAGTTTACTAATTTCACATTTTCAAAGAAGAAACTTTACTAATTGTAATGTTAGTAGATGTTTTAAAATTGGTCTGGGTACACAATGACAAATTTGTAATATTTGAAAATGATAGAAAATTAAAACACTGCGATTTGAGAAATTAGCTCATGCAGGATTTTTCCCTTTTGTACATTTTGTTTTTAATAATTTACGTAAAAAATATCTTACAGCTTTTTTTCCATCTTTAC